>OX608050.1:20363081-20470668 GCA_951509405.1 Machimus rusticus | reverse complement strand
TTGACTTTTGAAGGTGGTTATATTTATCTTAAACAAATATGTTTATCAATTACTAATCAGCTTCAAAAAAGGATTTTCGTAACCAAAAATATAAAACTGTTTTAAATTATTGTGCAATACGATAGCGAGATTTTTTTACCACAGAAAAGTTTATAAAAACAATTTTTCGCATTCGTACAAAGTGCAACTTATTTATCAACAAAGTGGATGAAATCATCGGAGGTTATCTTATCGAACAATGGGTAAAAACTCGTATAATTTTTTGTATTTTGTATTTTTGTGTAAAGGAATACACACATTAGGTACTACTGCTGGAAACTGGTAGTAATGAAAACAGGAAATTAATTTTTAAATTTCTAAATTATTATTAAAGATTTTTTTTCTTTTTGATTATATCTAATGTGCTAAACTGAAAAATTTAGAAAGGGGTTATATAACAAATTCTTGAAACAACATTTTTACTGATGTAGTGTAACAAGCCGGTCTTCTTTACTGCGGTCCCAAGATGCAATTAAGTATTTATAAAATTAAAATACGTGCTATGTATGCAGCAACTCCAAACAACAACAAAAGTGCAAGTTTCGTTTCGTCATAAGAATGAAACCGCTGATGCATTTAATTTTGCGTGGGTATTCATCCGACCCAGTTGGTGACTATGTTAAATAACTTTGTTGCAAAAATTAGCAATGCATACACTAAAATCAATTATGTAATTGTTTAGATATTTTTATGATTCATGAGGCTTTAATAAACAATAAAATCATATTTTTTCTATTCTAAGAACATATATTTGTATTTCACTGAATTAAAAATAATACAGCTAAAGTATTACACAGTTTCACATCTCAAGTATACGCACAGAGCAAAATTTATGTCAGAATTCTGTGGTAAGCATAAAGCCACAAGAAATCTTGCATCTCACATGACAACGCATAAAAGCAAGTGTTGAAAGCCAAGCACGTGTAGTTATTTCAGTTTCGTGTAATGTCGATTTTTTCATTACCGGATCAGGTGACAATCCAACCTTGTCGGAGATTTACTCCACTATGCATTTGTCGGTTGAATGAATGAATTTATTTCTCTCCAGAGGCAAGAACGTTTCTTTACAAAAAACATTCTTCTGAGTTGGTCTTGATCTTGAAAGAAAATAAATATATTTCGGGAAAAGATGAAGGAATGTTTACAGCCAGTGTCATTTCAGTCTTTTCAACTTGAGGCAAATGTTGCGAAGATTCAGCGAGGTCTATTTATTTATTTCATTTTCCTGACGGTTTCACACTTATCTATGCAATTACGCTTTACAGATTTTTATATACTTATGCTAATTGAACTTGTGATTGAATTTGTTAGAGATTTTAGCAGGACAGCGCTACCGTTCACACTACATGAGAAACAATGAAAAAAAACCGCCAAAAATAGTTCTGCATATACACAGAAGAACTGTTGCGTCGTAATGCCTCAATTAATGTTGAATAATGAAATGTACTTGTTTTGTAGCTATATAGTGCAAAAATAATCTTTAAGGTAAATGTCCACTAAAGCCATATTTTATAACCCGCTGACCGCATCAATTGCATTGTTGTTTATAATTACGCCTGTTTTGTTTACAATTGCGATCTTTCTATTTACAAGTAGTTTTGCGCATTGTTATTGCGGAGGACTAGAGATAGACTCATGCGAAGTGTTTTGCAAAATGAAGCAGTGAACCAGCTCATATCATGCGTTTTTCACTGCATGTTTTTGCACAAACACTTGAAATGCGCTAAAAGGAAAATACAATTCTTATCGCTTTATAATATTACCATGAAAAATATGCGGTAAGCAGAATTATTTTTTCATTTCTGGTAACAACATCTGCTTGGGAGGAAGTTACTCTGATAAGAAAGTTATGCGATGCGCAAGATATTGAGAAGCAAAATGTTTTGATCTAATACTTCAGGGGTAAGATGGAAAATATCACGCGAATTGTGTTTTAAATATTTAGCAACTAAATTGTCTTACTACTTATATCAAAGGAAAAACGTCCACAATTCTATAATTTGCAATGCTTACCTATATGTATAACAAAATTTCAATGCTATCGAATTAACATCAGTTTCACTTTCAGCAGCACACATTTAGGCTAATTGGAAAAAATTTGAATTTCTAATTAGGTGTTGTATAACAGTGAAAAATTTATATTTCAATTAGAAGTAGGGAACGATGTTATTGAAATTTCAAATCACAAATTGACACAATAGGTTGAAAGGTTCTTAAAGAACATGATGTAATATAAAATATATTAAATTACATATAATGTCATATAATGTACTTGTAAAGTTATTTAATCAACTTCATTCAGTATAACTTGGCTATTATCATATGCTGATCTAAAAATGAATATAACTTCAATTATGCTGGTCAAAAGCTTAAAGAAAAAAAGAAGTAGCATAAAATGTTAATATTATACAAAATTTGACAAATTGGTTTGTTTCAAAATCATACGTCAAGCAATACTAAGCACACTTTTGATTTTATCTAAATTATATAATAATGATTTTTATGCTAATATAACGTGGTATAAATCAAAATCATAAATCCGGCACGTTTATTCCAAGGAAGTTGTCCAGGCCAAGGGTGGTGCTTTAATTTTAAAGATAAGCTGATCTTCATCAGGAAGTTCGACACATGCGTCAAAGAATTATCTCCAGGTTACTTACTTTCTACAAACATCACGTGGTTTTTGATGTATGACCGATCTCTTACTAAAAAATTTTTCGTCGTCAAGAGTTGTTTCTAGTTCGAAAGAAATTTCTTTTTTCAGATCTTTACATAAAGCAAAGAAATTTATATTCATTTAAGGGGTGATTCAAGAGTTATCACAACTATAAGAGCCTATCTATGCAAATGTTTCGTTATCAATCCAAGGAAAACTATATCAAAAAAGAGCAATTATGCCATGAGGAGAAAATAAAAAAAAAATTAACCAGATAATTTTAATCAATTCAGGGCACGCGTTTGCGCATTTTCTATTCTAATAACAATCAAGTGCAATATGCGTCATTAGATTGAAGAAAGTTGGTTTTTCTTAATTATAACGAAATACCATCACCAGCAAATAATGCGTTTGTTGAAAGAAAGACGTCAAGAAAAATGAATAAGAAAGCACTCCACGTGTGGGCAGATATCAGGAGTTATCTTAATATTAGAAGGAGAAAAACAAGCTACTTGTGATCTTGAACTACTTTATAATTGGATTTTTTTAAGAAGTGTGAGCATGTTGTTACTCCTGAGGGGGCATGATAAGGTAAATACCCCTTGGTTTTTTGCAAGTGCGTCGGTTCCGTTCTTGTTTACCTTTTCTTATGATTCGCGATTATTACAACCATCAACTGATAAACAAAGCCGGTAAAAGAGGTTTCGTGTGCCTTCGATGATAAATGTTTTGACAAAAATATGTTTACCTCTTACATCTATACTTATGAACTATATGTATTTTAAAGCCGTGTATATGCAGCGAATAATTTCTTTGGATTCCAGGTCAGGTTTCGAATAATAGTCTTGCTTAGGGGTTTTCGAAGAGGGTATTTTCGATATTCAAAGTCATATTCAAATAAACCAATTGTTCAATTTTGTAATAAATAAATTTTTTTTTCTGATTTTACAGGTGAAATGACTTCAGATTTCTTCAGAGTAGTAAATGAAGCCAGAAGTCACTCGTTAGGTCCTTTTAGTCCATCATTCAACATCCAAACTTGTTTACTGGAAGGACTCCAAAAGCACCTCCCTGAGGATGCCCACAAACGTGTAAATGGCAGGCTCCATATTTCACTGACTCGTGTCTACGACGGAAAAAATGTTATAGTGTCACAATTCGACAGTCGACAGGATGTTCTTGATGCCATCCTATGCGCCTGTTTTATTCCAGGATTCTCAGGAATCTTACCTCCACGATTTCGTGGTGTTCGGTACATGGACGGAGCATTTTCAGACAATCTGCCAATCTTAGACGAAAATACAATCACAGTTAGTCCATTCTGCGGCGAAAGCGATATTTGCCCCCGTGATCAAAGCTCACAACTCTTCCACTTAAATTGGGCCAACACAAGCATAGAAATTTCCCGCCAGAATATTAACAGATTTATCAGAATTCTGTTCCCACCTCGGCCGGAATTCCTATCAAATTTGTGCCAGCAAGGGTTCGATGATGCCCTTCAGTTCCTCCATAGAAACAATCTAATTAGCTGTAGAAGATGCGTCGCTGTTCAGTCAACATTTGTTGTTTCTGAGACTGTTTCTGCCGATGTACAGGATTACGATCCTGAGTGCAGGGAGTGTAAAAAGCATAGAAAGGTGGGTAATTTTGATTGAAGTTATAATAATAATTTTAATATTTTTAATTATTTCGGATTGCAGGACGCTTTAATTGGAAACATGCCAGAAACAGTGGTTGACGTCATCCAAGGGTACATCGATACAGCAAATAAAGGACTTGCGAATTGGTTGTTCAAAAACAAGGGAATTAAACTGCTCTCACTGCCCGCCACAGTACCTGCTGACTTCCTTCTTGCGACAATACACAAGTAAGTGTTGATTTATTCATTTTATATTTCTTTTCAAAACCGTGGCATTTTATATATCATATCAATGATTTAAAGTTACAAAACTAAAAAATCTGGATTGGAATTTTCAATTTTATTAATATTAGTAATATTAGGGAAAAACAAAACAAATAAATATACAAAATAATCCATTAATTCTCATACGAATTCAAATAATTATCTTTTGCATGATAGAATTTGTAAATAAGGCACAAATAACAAAAGTTTTTTCCTTATTTTCTAGAACCATGCATTTCCCACTGCAGATTGGGAAAACATTTGCTCCAGCATGAAGGCACCCAAAAAATATCCATCCATTTCCTCACAAAGCAATATTCTATTTAGACATCGTCATGTATATACTGTAAAAAAAATGTAACTAACATTTTAAATGTTTTTTACTTTGTTAAGACACATAACCACTTGGAAATTTTTAAATTATAGAAGAATTGTCGATATTTAGTATTTTTAAAATACGTACTTTGTATTATAAGTTATGAGAGTCTGAGACTCTTAAAGAGCGCTGTTATTATTCTTGCCAAAGTTATTTTAGCTATAGTGAACTTTTGTACGATTTGCGTTAAGTTGTTAGTGTTTTACTTAATTATTTAAATAAATTGAATCATTTACAAGACACAACTGAAATCTGTGTTTTTTATTTTTTGCTTATAGTTACTTACTATCGTGAAAAAGGAATAATTTGAAAATTTTTGGGTGCCTGAATGGAGTTGTTCTTTTCTTCTTTTTTAATTTAAAATTGCCCACATGATTCTGATTGTAAACGGTTGTATTCAAACGTATTTTTTTAGCTGATTTCTGCTGAATACGACGATAAAATTTAAAATCATTACGCCAATCGTCCAAACCTATCGTGCGGTTTCTAAAATATGAAAAATAAATTGTTCAAATTTGATACATATATATAGCTTTATTATTAGATTATTATTGTTTATCAGTGAAACTCCGATTAAAGCCTTTCATTTATAAAGCTTCCTACAGATGTTTGAGCTGACCTGTTGGCGCGTGTCTGTGACCTATTTAATTTTAGATAGTTTCCCATATCTGAATTTCAATAAGTCAATAATTATTTGAATGGAAAAGGTCGGGCATTACTGATCCATGGTTTGTAATCAAGCTAATGAAAGTTTTTAATTGAAAGTTAATAAAATGCGTTGTGTTCCTGAATAACATTCGTTTTTAGTAAGGTGGAAGATTTTTTATATCTTGTTAATATTGTTTAGCATATTTGATTCTAAGATGTCCAAAATTATTCCTCTATAACTAGTTATTTTTTTACTATCAGTTGGAACATGCCATTTAAAACAAAATGAGAGTTAGTATTACAAGAACAATTTTATACCTATTAGATGCAGTTACTTTCCCAAGAGATTTAACCACATTATCTGAGCATGAGCCCTGTTATTATAATGATAGCTCCAAAATTAGTACTTTAATTATATAAAAATTTGAATTTGTGAGATGATACCAGTGCTTGATAACTTCAAGGTTCATTAAACAATTTAATGAATGTTCAAGAATTGCGTAATACAATATAAAAACTTCGTATTTTATTGTTTGTTTTTTTTTTTTTAATTTTACTTCACCGAAATCAATCGAAACGATAACACTCGCCTTATCGAATTACATGTAAGTGAGTCACTAAAAGAAAACTTCGTTAGTGTTCTTTGTTATAGTTTTACTTTATTTTCTTTGCGTCATCACCTACTGAAGGTAGGAAGTGTACAAAGTTGTGTAAAGTGCTTCCCTCCAAAAATTGTAATTTTCCATTCATAATTCACTAATCTCAGTTTGCTGCGATATTATGTGAATTCGCTCAAAGTACGTTAATAAAGATTGAAAATGATTCAACAGGGACTTTGGTCCGTTTAATTAAAGAAATTATAATTGCAAGCGATTGAGGGATTAGTTGATGATATAAACTCAGCAATTCTACTTTGATCTTTAAATAAAACCATACTTTGAAAGTAAGATTAATGTACAAAAATACGCAACCTTTTTCGCTATATGTATAAAGATTTAAATTGCTTATAAAATCTTTATGAGCGATTCATTTGTATTCGACATAAACGAAGTTTTGTAGTATTAATATTGGCAAAGGTTGCTATGATTTTTTACCAGTTTATGCTAGCGGACCTCAAGTATCATAATACGAATCTTACGAAGCTCGTCTTTTGAGTATTATTATCCTCTAAAATTCATAAATGAATGATAAAATAATAAGATTTTCATATCTTTTCAGAATATCCAGGGTTGCGCCATATATTATTCACCAGATAAGACATTTACTGAAAGTTATTTTAGCAAATCTTAACGACGTAGTTTCAGGGAAACTACTGAATAAACTTGTGGTAAGTTATTTATTTTTATATTTATTCTTTAGTATCTTACAACTTTATTTATAGTTTTAGTATATTAGCTATATGCGTTTAGGGTGAGAGGTTCTTTGTTTGTGTATGCAAACGAATGTTGCAATTTTTCCCCACAACGGTTTAACCGATTTAGATAGGGTTTTCTGTAAAGGGTGATTCGTTGGCAGTTGTTCTTAGATAGGTGTTATGGTGTTAACTCGCTGCAAAATTCAAGATAAGGGACAAATTTTAAAGTTTATGCGATTTGCACTAAATTTGGTATCTGGGGGTTTCGGTGTCGCCGATTTCAAACCAGCTGTTAGAATTTACGAATTCAAGATTGCGGTATTGGGGAGTTTTCGGATTCGCTGATTTCAATGTCAAAATTTACAAATTCAAGATGGCGGACTGTCAAATTTTAAAGCTTATGCGATTTGCACCAAACTTGGTTCTTGGGGGATTCGGGGCCGCTGATTTTTACCCACAAAGGGAACGGAGAAGGTGTATGAGTTTAGAGTGAAAGGTTTGTTTATGCGTGCAAACGAAAGTTGCCATTTTTCTCCGTTACGGTTTGACTGATTTAGATAAGGTAAAGGTAAGGTAAAGGATTTACGCTTCATCAGCGATTGTTCTTAAATAGTTGTTATGATGTTAACTCGCCAGGGGGCGCAGCAATAAACATTTTTTCGCTCGTTAATTTAATAGGGATTGATGTGTTACTTACAGAAGCAACAGACAGATGTAAAGATATAAACAGTATTGTCGGGAGCTTATCGATGTCAGATAGCATGTTTGTGTTCTCTAAAAGCCTACAGAAGGAACTACAAATAGACAGACAAATTTTTAGACAGCAACTTTGGAATTCTCCAAAAAGTTTAAAATAAGAAACAAAATTAAAAATTTTGAAAAACTCACGACGGATTTATGTAAACGTTGTAATCGAAAAAGATTGAATAAAATTTTTTAAAAATCCCCGACTAAAGGGAAGTAAATAACGAAAGAGATTGGGGATTTTTCAAAAATTTTATTGAATCGTTTTTCGATTACAACGTTTACATACATCCGTCGTGAGTTTTTTCAAAATGTCTAATTACATATTTATTTTTTTATTTCGTTTTTGTTATTTTATCTTTTGTAATTTTTTTAGATGAACCTCGATTTAGACTCATTCGACTGCTTATCAGGACTGCAGTCAAATGGATATTATGATACAAGGAAAAAATCAATCTCATATGACGAGTGGTAAGTTTATTTTGGAACTATTTTTATTTGTATATCAATAAATAATTAATTTATGTAATTATATAGAAAACAAGGAATGAAAAACAATTAATAAATAAGATGTGATAATGATAAACTTTGTCTTACAGCACACCTCACCGAGACAGCATTTTTGGAGACGACACGTTCGAACAAATTCTTAAGGTCACGGCACATCAAGACGCTGTGTACGCGTATTATTACACCGATGAGTCGAACAAAGTAAGGAGTGGATTTTTGCTTTTTTATGGAACCCAAAAATATTCTCTATTGTTTTTAGGTTAAAGTAACCGAAATTTTCGACATGACAGAGAACAATAGTTTGCCAGCAGAATTGAACATGTTAGATGGTAGCGTAGAAATCGATAGTCGTAGTTTGCAAATCGAAAGCGACTGGAATGGCATTGAATCAGGTAGGAATTCGTTTTTATGTTCTATTCAAATTTCATTCTCGCTTTTGTTTTTGTCAATAACAATTGATCGCTTCAACAATATTAGTTAATTGTGTTAATCTAAAATTGAGAATACGAAGAATACAAGAGCAGCTGATTATTTATATCTTAACATAAAAATAGGAAAGCACCAATTCAGGGGAACCAAACTAACCTGGAAAATAGTGCTGATTATAATAAAAAATTAATTTTTCTTCAGCATATAACCTGCGATTATTATCAGATTGATAATGAGGAGACTAAATTCGAAGAGATTATTTTTGCCTGGGTTTAGTGTTGTCTGTTTACTGTAGGTGATGGTGTTGTGGACTAGGACATTATTTACGAATATCTTGCATTATTTGCTTCACCTTTCTTTGTGTTTGATTTTGTCTTATGTTGTCTTATGCTAACAATAAATTTTGCCAGAAATCTATAAAAAAGATTGCACAATTTAATAATAATAATTTAATATTAACTACTTTTAAAAGTTAATGGTAGAATAGCTTTAACAATATGTAATTATATTTATATTCACTTTATTCAGGCTGTCAGACATGGCACTATTGTTTGAGAGTGCTGCAGACAACAAAACTGCAATGTTTGTCTAACTTCATGTAGTTAGAAAGTAGAAAATATAGTAATTTTAATTATTAAAAACGATAATTTGAAGCCGCAAGTAGTCACAAAAGCGTAGCGTTCAAAAAGATTGTCCCTAACAGCTGCGATATTTTCCTTTCCAGTAAAAATTCTCCCATCGACTATTGAAAATTCAGGAAGGATTTTTTAAAGGTTTGTAAACATCCGTTGGTAACTAGACAGCATGCTGAGATAGATGATAGAAACGCTATACTTCTTCTGTTTCTACTCTGAGCTCTCTTCCAAGCCCTCGAAGCATGTGTATTTATATGTATTTATGCCTTTCAATTTATTACATTTGTTTGTGTGTTTGGTTCGATTTCTGAAAAGTATAAATGCTTGTTTTTAAATATAAAACTCACTTATTTTTCAGATCTTTACTACGGCAATCCTTACGACAATATCTACGAGAGGGGAATAATCGAGACAAATAACAATAACTTTGGCATCCCAAACGAAAACAGGCTGCACGAGTATAGGGATAATGCAGAAATGGAGGAGGCGAACAGCGACTATAGCGATCCAGAGGTCGACCACTATGTTTCAGAGCACACGAAGACCATGAGATACGCCCCTTTCGCCCAACAAATAGTCGACATCGAGAATTGATTTTATTCCTCGCCACGACAGTGAGGGGATCGCCATTCAAACATTCACATCGTTAAACAAGTTACCCCGCCAATTAGCCCTCGGTCCTTAAAATGTTTCTTATTTTTGGCTGTTGCACGGCTGGTTGTTGGTGCAAACATTCCTTAATCATATTACTCAATTTTCTGAGCGATTGGACCAAAACTGTGAGGGCTGATTGAAAACAATATCGATAACGAGAATAGTTGAAATTTTTTTCTAAAGGTATTTATATAAAGTAGAAGCGTAGAAACAATTGTGAACTTTTTGAAATTATTTAATTCAAATGAAACTGATGGCTGTGCTAAGCAAAATTGTTTCATTGTCGCTTTTTAAATGCAAAGCATATTTTAATGTCCCATATTTTATTTATGTAAATTTATTTGTACAGCTAGGTTGTAAATTTAGAGAGCATTTTTACTATTGAAGTGGGAGAATTCATTAAAAAGTTATGAAGATTACATAAAAATTGTTAAGCATTAACACATATTTTGTATTTACCTAAATTTCAAATCCTTTCCTTAAGATCACAAGTCTTTCTAATAATCGACATGTCGAAACTTGAATTGCACCATTTCCTATGTTTGCAAAGATTCAGGTATTGTAAAGTGCCGGTAGAGAACTTGGTGAATTATTATAGCATGTATTTATTTATCGTATTATTTTCTTAATAAATATATGCTTTTTTTTCTATAACTTTCCCCAGTTTTGTAACCATGGCTTTAGTCTTATGAAGTGTATTGCATAACTTTTGGCGATTACATTAAAAACACTTTTTTGTCTTACAAAATTCTTAGTGTTGTGTAGTAAAAACTAATATGTGGACTTAATCAAACGCCTGGAGAGGAAAGTTATCTTTGAGATTTAATTTTTTGTCCAAAACAATGAGTTAAATATTTCGAATATTAAATCTCATTTTCAACTTCCTAGGGTACCAGCACACGGTCAACATAATTAATAATCTCGTTCTAAATACTTTTGACACTATTTTGGCATTTAAGAACGTTCAACAGTCGTTTTCACAATCCGAGTTTATACTCTAGCATCGACTTAACAACTTAAACGTTTATTTGATTGACAGATGGTTGTACAAAGATATTGTACTTGTACGTTTTAGTTGTTTTTGAAAAACGTATGAAGGAAAATTCTATAATTTGTATTTATAGTATCATGCCAGCTCCTTTAAAATATGACTATTTTTAACCATAATAACTATGGTTTAAAACTTTTCAATAAGTAATAAGTTTTATTCTTACCATTTCAATTACATTTTACTTAACCGTAACTGGATTTTCCAAAACAAAAAAAGAGAAAACAAAAACTGGCAGCTACCAAAGATTTTATTATAAAAATTTAAGTACACATAAAATTGTTACAAAATAGCATATACAATATTTACCTATCTTACAACAAGTAAGATTTAAAGCTTACATTAAAAATGTGATAAACATCAAGAGATATTTAATGAATAGGTGCAAAACCGCACTTTTATCTAACATTTATATTCCTTATTTGAATTATGATTGAATAAATACGCTTCGCGTTTATAAAAATTGTTCCTCCACCTAACAACATTAAATTGCTTTTATTAGAGTATGTATGACAACAAAATCAGAATGAAACAATATATCATCTCAAAATATGCTCTTGCAACAATGCAAATCTCTTAGGGTCAAATGAGAAAAATGAGGATGAGCTCAATTTTAAAATCACTTTTCTTATTTAAGCCTAAAATTTTGCTACTACATTTCTTGCAGTTTTTTTATAGTTATAATTAACTGCGGACGATGGCAACTTGTTGCCTACCGGCTACTTTTATAAAGCTAAATTAAAATCAATTATACGCCTTAAATCTAATTCTTACGCATTTCATGAGAAAAACAAAAATTTCACGTAACAACATTGCTTTGTTCATAGAACTTACTTATGAATATATCATAGATATATGGGACTAAAATTACCGCACCGTTCGAGTGGGAGGCAACTACCGACTATAAGGGGCTAATACCACCCCTTGCGGTAAGATCTCAACCGCTCTCAGGATTGGTAAATCAATTCTTTAAAAATAAATCAAAAACAAAACAAAAAATCAAAATCATTTTAGGTAAAACAAAAATAAAAAAATGTTTAAATCTAAAATGCATTGCACCTTGGAGTGTCTAACTCTCGAAATTACCTTCGAGAAGTTTATGACCTCCAAGTGTGTTGTTGTTTTCTAACTGAAAAAAACCAATGCTTCTTAATAGTAGAAAATATGTACAAAAAGGAAATATTAAAGAACAGAAAATACACAGGCCTCACATCATGTTAGTATTCTTTCGCGACAAAATACTAACGAGTGTGGCATAAATTTGAGATGCGCGCGCATGCTCGACTCACTCGCACAGTTCATAAATTAATTAAATAGCTTAGTACTAGAAGATAAAAAATAAAGTGATTAACTTCAGCCTAGAGGCTGTATGGATGGCAGAATTGATAGACAAGTCTCTGAGACCGCTCCGTTTTTTTCATGATACCCTTTTTGTAGTACTGCCGAATAGACCTTGATAGCTTGTCGTAGTTCATCGCAGGGCGATTTTTCCTGCGTCCCCACAACTTGGCCACTCGCACCGAATCCTCAATCTTAAAGACGCCTTTATTTCGGTCCAGCCAACGAATCGCCGTTCCATGGACTTCCGGTGATGCAAGCAACTCTTTCAAAAATTGCCAGAGGTGGATGTGCGTTCCACCAGTCCGCGCCGTCGTCACCGTCTTGGTGACACCGACTGACGCGACTGACGACGATGATAAATTTGATGCTGTAACTGGGGCCATATCTTCATCTTCGTCTGCAATCAAAGAGACATTTTTGTTACAAATGTTTATTGCCAACTTGTGAGTCATTCCGAATGATAAAAATAATTGCGACTTGATAACTCCACTGCACTCAATGCTACCTGAGAAGAAATAAGCGGCAATTGGGGAAGGTACCTTTTTTAGGGAGAAAGCCCGAATAAAAGTTTGTAGGAATCTTGGAGATTTTACGTAAGACGATGCTTCGCATAGTTACGCGGAATTTTTTGGATTACGTGAAGATTATGCGCATGATATTTTAAGCTTTGGTGGTTACATAATGGAAAATATTTTGAAACTTATATATATACGTACCATCGCTCATATCCATATTTTGTACACAAGACGGATCCCAATTGCTGCTGGTTGACGGATTTGAGCCAAGATTTGAGGGAAAACCTTCAGAGCACGCCAGTTTGTATATTTCCAGTTGGGCATATATGGTTCCTCCTGCCTGTAACAATTATAAAATTTTTAAATGAAAAAACGGGTGATTTACTTTAAATTATTATTATAAGCCTTTAAAACAAACGATCTTCTATTGCGCAACTCAACAAGTAGTCCTTGAGTGGCGTTGATGTCGTCGAACCAATCACTCTCAAAATACCACGTTTAGACAACGCAAAAATATTTGCGTTTATTATGAAAAACCTTATCCATGACTAAAAATAATACTCGAATTGAATATAATTTTCGAGTCAGTGATAAGCAGGGTATTAAATGTACCAGTGGGGCATTTTGGCGGGAAATTTAGAAAATTACCATTTGTAAGTTTTTTTTTTACATTATTGATTACGCTGAATCTTTATTTTTTTGAAAACTTTTCATTTCTCAGTTTTCAAAGACGACTTAGCTAGTTATTATTAAAGTTTAAATACTTTTCTTTTAAAGAAAATCAATGTGTTATGTTTAATTAATTTTTTAATTTAATTTTTTTAATTTAATTTTAATTTATTTTTTCAGTAGAATGCATGAAATCTGAAATTTTATGAATTACAAAATATTAATTAAAATATACACAATTTCCGAATAGTTACTATAGTGAAGCCTAAATATTGCCAATTAAATGGAAATTAAATGCAGTATTTAATTACTTACTGTTGTCGGCGGTCAACATTGGAAATACCAAGTTACACAATAGGAAATGAGGAAACAATTGAGACTTAATTTGATGCGTCGACAAACAATACCAAGAAAAAAATATTATTGTAACTCTGGTCATATTTTAAGATTTTGTCAATGCATAATTCATAAATTTTTTCTAGTACAGTAATTATTGAGTTAGTATTAAATGAATTTTGCTGTGTTGTTAATATTATAACTTTCTTCTTTGGAATTATTCAATTTAATAGTCTGCTCTTAACTTATTTTAAGTTTCCCATTAACCTTTGTACCATGAAAACCTTACAATTTTTCACTTAATCGGAGAGATAATCTTTGTTTAGTACAGATTCTTTTTCTTTTTAAAAAAAAATGACCGTACTATTTTAACAAGAATTTTGGGTTATAAAACCTTTGCATTATATTTTGTGCACTGTGTCAAAGAATTTTAACAAAAAGCGCCAACTGTGTGAGGAACAAAATTAAAATAAATGAGCTTGATCAATTGATTGATATTTCCTATAAGGACTCCTAAAAATTCAAAATTAGATTTGAGTGATTTAAGGTATCATGGGTTTCGAATTGGTTAAAAAGTAAATATTTGCGTGACTTGAAATAAAATCGTTGCATCTTTGCGATGCTCAACTCTACAGTTTATAGTTTCACAACAAAACGAAAATTGTTTTGATTGAATCTACCAAAATTGGTATAATTACGAATCAATTGCTTAACACAATGAGATGCATTTTACAAAATTATGAAGAAATTTTGTGTAGCTTTGATAATTCTGCTATCTATAACCAAATAAAAGAAAAACCTTTTAAAATTCCATTAAATTGTAGCTTTTAAAATTGACTGCCTAACAGGCTTTATCAATTTTCAAATGAAGCAAGAATGTGAAGCGAGAAAAAAACGATTATAGGCCTTTCTTGCATAAGCGGTGATTGCTCATAGAGTTTGTTGTGATGCTTCCTATCGCTACGTTTCCACAAAATGATCCGTGAATAGACTTGCGAAAAGGTTACTTCTCGCCACATTAGTCTTTTTCAGCGTATCTGCTAATTAAAGAACAATCAACACGAATCTTCGAGATAGTTCAAGATCAGCAAACAGTGAGCAATTTTCTGCCAGGCGATCCATTAATTTTCTCTCAATCGAATCTTTGCCGCTGGCCACTTTCATTTTCTACAATCGTTGAGAAGTGCGTTGTCCTCTGCACGACGAAAGCTCCCCCCAAAAAAAAGTCAAGTCAATGAAATTAGTTTCAATTTAAGAAATAATTTCGAAAAAATATATTTCGTATCTGGGCGCGAGTATGTCGCACACCGTCTTGCTTAATCACGATCATGGTGACCTCAAAAATTCTTTGATAAGTTGCAGGCAGCTTCCAATCCACGTACTCGCGGCAAGACGAGAGTTTTACCAGTTGCATGCAAAAAGATGCAACCGAGTGGATTTTATTGCAGAGGAGATTTCGAAATGAGATGAACTCGTCACGAGCGTGAATTGCGCATTTCCCTAGAAAATCTCTTGCAAAATGGGAAATTTCGCGCCTGGCCGTGAGGAAATCGACGAAAAACTCGAATCGTTCAGAAAATGACGATCGATGCGATCAGTAAAATTTTGTAAACAGGCCCGGCAAACACTGGGGGGATTTGCTTATGGCTGCAGGCAGGTGAAGGGGCGGCTGGGTTTTTTTTTTTAAATAAACTATCGCCGTTGAGTACTATGAGCCGCAAGGTGAAAGTGACGCGAATGCGACGGCGGCGGTGCCATGGAACCTACTTTCTTTCGACGGCTCTGTGACGTCAAGTGAGGCAATCTGGCTTACTCAAATAAGGCGCCCCACTCGATCGATTTTGGAGATTTGTCTTTTATTTATTTTTTCTTTTGCTCTTTTAAGTGCTCACTTACCTCTGGGGCACGTTGAAGAAATTCCTCTTCGGTGAGACAAGCCAAGGCCGTTCCATCCTCAGGAAATTTCATCTCGAGATCATCGATCGGCAGCAGATTGAACTGCTTGGTGGTGGACCGAATCCATGCGTGTACCTGAGCCGTGCTCCACCGTTGGGGATCTGAAAGACATGAATGCAAAATGAATTGAGCAGAATTCACCAAAATTATGGGAAAACAACCATAAATTATATCAAAAGCAGACAAAAGTGAAAATATATCTGCGAATTTACGACTGTGGTAAAGCCTCATAGGGGGTTCAGGTTCAGGTCTGGTCAGCCGAATCAGACAAAGAATCGGTTCAGATCGAGTTTTACTTTCAAAAAAACAGTAGGCCTTGGGGAAGCTGGTTCTATGCTATAATGAGGCTTTTAAAAGTAAAAAATATACGATTTATGCTCGAGGCTAACTGAGCATGGCGTCAAAACCTCCTATGCTTCCTTGACTCTCGTGGCGGCGGCGGCAGCGGTGGCACATGATTCAGAATCTTGAGCTCCTCTGAGTTTACATAAGACGGCGCAATTTGATCTTATTTATCTCCTACCAAGTGGCACTCAGTGGTCAGGCCACCTGCGCGTCCAATTTTTAAGTTTACCTTCAAGATCGATTTGTTCTTGGTTTATTTTCTGGGCTGGGTGCGATTAAATCTTAAATACCGCGATTTACGCCCAAGAGTTATATTTACGACTTGCTGCGATTTTATTATGTTCCCATTATCAACGAAGGTTAAAAGAGCAACTGCGTTTCAGTTCATTGTAGGAAGTAATTGTCCACCGAATAGCTGTTACGTCGTTTTTAGTTGGGCTTTTAATAGGGAATTAAACAGAATTAACAGCTTTCGTGTATTTTATTAGCTACACCTTATGTTTTTATCTTTATTTAATTTGATTTCAGATCTGTTTTACCGATCAATAAAAAAGGTCATATCATTTGGTAATATTCTATTCGTTGAAATTTTCGTACACAAAGAAAATGAAACGAGAAATTTTATTTTATCATTAATTTTGTTTTAGTGATGGTGTATTTTTAATGAGCTCTAAAAAGAGATACGTTTTATTTATGATTTGAGCCTAAAGTTGATTCTATTTGAACGAGTGATTGGTTTTAAATTTGTTCTGGCTTATAAAACTCTAAACTTTACTAAATAAAAATGCATATCATGTATTGTACATAGGTTTTGAACTACACAAATTTTTTTAGTTTTTAAATATTGAATAAAATAAATATAATTTAAAATAAACGATAAAATTCATTTGCATAAAGAAAAATAAATTTGTAAAAATTTTAATTGCACTTAGTCTTCTGTTGAAAAGAATATAATTCGATTTGTCATAACAATGTGGGCTTACGTTAAAATAACTTGTGTATGAACTTTTAAAAACTACGTTTTTCATTCATCTACGCATATTCGGATATTGGGTAAAAAATCTTGAAATCTAAAAAACCGAGTCAGATCATTGCTTTTACGAAAATAATATCTTTTATTTAGCCGCATTTGAAATAGCCACGTAACGTCTATATCCACAGAGTTTAGTCAATTGTATATGTAGCCATGAATTTTTGTGTTTTCATAAGATTCGTATCAATTCAGAAAAACTGAACAAAACGAAAACATAGACAACAATGGCTACGTTTACGTTTACAAGGTTAGGTACTTTAACTACCCAAATTCTTTATTATTACGCAAAGCAAAGTTGTAGATTTATCTTTCGCGTTTTCGATTATTGGAAAGAGTACCAATTTGCTAAACTTGAGGTAACTGATGCTAATTTTCAGAAATTCGTTTTTCTATTTGATAATGTACTAGTCGTTTCATAGTTTTAGTATAGTTGCGAATCTAGTAGTTACTCAAAACTATAGAATTATTTAATAGCAATCAGAAAAATGTGTTTAATGAAGAACTTTTTAAGATACAAATTTGGGATAAAACAATTGTCGTTTTATAATAAAATTTATACTCTTGATAAATCGATAAACTTAAAATGACAAGTTGAACTACATATTATATTATGTAGGTATATATTATATCAAAGTAAAACTATCTTATTTGTTTATCGATTCGCCATTTAGGTTTTCGAAAACTATGTGTAGCTGAACTTCAGTTTTTGAATTTGAATGTTATGAAACTTTAAGCCTGGAAACTTTTCTAGATTTAAACTCGAATACGATTGAGGGTTAACGTAAATATTGGTTGAAACCGACTAAATTTGAAATGGTTGAAGCAACAAATAGAGCTAAAGTTAGTTTTACTCACCAGGGGATATTTTGAGCGTGGCACACGTGGCGTGGGCATCTCGCTTGGCGTGCTCCAGCGCTAAAGAAATCACAGGCTCGATGTCGCCGCGAGCTCCAAGTCCGCCGATCAGCGACTCCAGAGCCAGTGGTTTCAGGTTGTGCTTCTTCTGGAAGGAGGTGTCCTGAAGATACTCCCGGAGCAGCTGGTGGTCCTGCGGGGGCTTCTTCGGCTGGATGTCCTTCAGCGACTTTTCCAGCAGGGAATTGATGTCGATGAGGGTCTCGGTGTCCGTCTCGGGCTCACTCTTGATGTCGCTGATCGGAGATGGGGCTCCGCTGGACTCTGGGGGCGACGGCGGCAGGGTGTGGTACTCCTGCTTTATCGAGAAGTTGGTGAAGGTCTGCTCGATTGATGGACACGGCGACGGAGGAAAAATGGTTCCTTTTCCGGGTCCGTCTTGGGGTGGGCTCGGCAGGGGTGACGGATAAAACGGATACTGTCGCCGCAGCTGCTGGAATAGAATTGATGTGTCACCACCGGTTGTAGGTGGCTTCGAGCTGCTCCTCCCGTCTTGGCTCCAGGGTTTTTCCGTCTTTACCGGTTGGTCATGGTAAATCGTCGCCGGGATATAGTCCAGAGACACGGGGGATGACTGGGGCAGTTCCGACTGCAAACTCAGCGGAACTTCACCATCATTCGGCAGGAGGGATAGATCAAAACTTTCAGCGTAAGCGTCGTACGTGTCCGGAGATAAATTCCCAGTTGGGACAGTCTGTGACATCTGTAAGGCGAGAAGAAAACTTTCAAATGCAAATTCTCCGTAGGCTTCCCTTAAAAAAAAAATTAACTAAATAACTACACAGCGACCACTACCCGAACATCATCTAAAATTAGTAAGCAAACCATATCTACAGAATATGGTTGGATTTATTAAAACCAAACATCTACGGCACTTATTAGACCGAAAACCCTCGCACCAAATTGGGTGGAGCAAACCTTCCGCATACCAAACTCTGAAAAACTGCACTAAATCGAGCGATCGATAGAAAAAACACTTACAGCCCACTCAGCCATTATATTTTGGGGGATATCTTCAAGTTTCACTCTTTTGGCAAATCCACAACAAGATATAAACATAAAATCATAGAAATTTCACACGAATAATTCACTTCACTTTTGCTTTCCATGCGATCACACCAACATGATCAAACTGAGGCTACCTACCGACTGGAAACTCTCAATAATTTTCTCAAGTTTTTCTGCCGTCTTGAGCTTACTCAGAAGATTTCGCGAAGCTTTTCTTCAATCGGCCCCACACCTTAGCCAGGGGGAGCAGAGAGAGAGCGACCTTTTCTTCAGCTAATATTTTATATGGCAGCGAAAACGCACCAGAGAGAGAAAAATGAACGTATCTCTGGAGTTAAGAAAAATGAAGATCAAGCGATCAAACAGGTTTACGTGGGCTTGCCCCCCTCTGCTCCAGCTGAAGACGAAGATATTTTCAAGACAGATATTTTGTCGTCGCGGCGACTTCATATGCAATTCGATTTCTTCGGCGTGGGGTCAGCCTCAAGTAGGAGTTGAGCTCGCACTCCCCGAAACCGATCAATCGCGGCTTTTGAAAGGAGCAGCAAAAAGTCGTTTTTTAAGACGATCGGTAATTGATCGAACCGGGCTTACAATAGCATTTGAGCAGGCAAGGTGGCCGGGTCGCTTAAGATGGTCCCCCACCAAAGGGGGTTTTATGCCCGACCCCCACTCGGGCTCCGCTAGCATGTTCTAATGGCCAAGATTAATGCGAGGCCTTTATCTGGCAAGACGTTACCTGGGATTTCCATCAATACGTTCTCGTAACACTTCTGAATTGTAGAAGATCTTACGTGTTCTGTCGAGGAATGTATGTGGCGATTTTTTTATTATTAGAGCTCTGTCTAACTTTATTAGTTGGCCAGGTTTTTGTGCGAAACGCTCGCCAGCGGCGTTTTTTGTTCGTTATTAATTTGCAGGCTGTAGCGGCCGGCTGTTTGTTACCTGAAGGTCTTTTTGAGCGTTGCTTTGTGCGAGCCCCACAATGAGGCTCTATTGCAGGCTATGATGTAAAATGATTTATGGAAAGTACGCAATTAACATTTAATTCGCTGCATGCCCGCTGACTATGTGTGTTCTGGAGCCCATTCAGCAAGTTTTTTGTCGAAGCCAATTCAATGTAGATCAATTGAACATTTTTAAGACGGTGTAACGCATCAGCAGAAAATAAACGATCGTCATCGCGCCTTCAGGTGAAATTTATGATACTCAACGAAAGCCTTAGGAATTAAAATAAAATTATTGAATTGAGTGTTTTGGGCTTTTTATTCCCACGAGTGATTGCTGAATCAGACTTGTTTGGGATTAGATCATGATCAAAATCGGCCCTCCACTAGTACGAGGACATATGATTCACTGAACGTACTTATTTTAATTAAAAAATATTCCCAAAAATCATACCGGAAATGTTTTGGTTTTCGAGACATTCTTTTTTACCTGGTATTATATTATATTTTCTGTAGTGCAAAAATTGGTTTAATATTGATTACTTATTACGATGCTAATAATATTAAATAAATAAAAAACTAATGGCAACAATAACACGCCTATTTATTCTATCAAATTCATCTTGCGCACCATATATTAATTTAAAACGACATAAATATCAATAATCTTATTTTATGTACATTAAAGTTTTCTGTTTCGGTAAAAAAACAACTTTGCTCTAATATAGTAATACAGATTGGCGACAAGAATTCTTTAAATGTAAAACCCACATGTAAAATCAGAAATAAATTCTTTTCAAAAAAAACTTCTAAGTGCAAAATACAATATTATAACCATATATGTAAGTGCGCAGATTATGTTTATTAATATCTTATTTTATTTCTCCATAAAAGTAACCATAGAATTCAAAATTAATAAAACTTCAGTGCTATGGGAGATTTTTGCGGATGATTTTATTGAGAGGAATTGCTTCAATTTGAAACATTTTAAACAGAGTTTTTCTGTTCGTTTCTTAGTTAGACGACTTTTAAATAGATTAGTAACTAAAAGTACACATAGTTTTTAACCCCTTACTGCATGATTTTTTATTTATTCATGAAAAAATATATGTGGTAGGAAATACTAAATAAATGAACACGCGTTTCAGGATTTTTCTTTTTATTGAATAATTTTAGAAAATTTTAAACTTTTCCTCTTTGGATTCATTCAGTTACAACCACTCATAAGAAATTATTACTTGATAAAACAATAAAAATTTACCTTAGAACCAATATTTAGATTACTTCCTTTCCTGGAATATTTATTTGCAAGCGCTAACACTGAGATTTATATATATTTTACAAAATTTCGAATTTCACAAACTCGCTCCGCGTCGGTTCGTACCTATTCGTCGACTTTGATGAACGATATATATGTAGTTCACACAACTTACTTATAGATGGCGGTTTTATACATAAAATGAAACTCGTATAGGACAAATTTGCCACAGTATGCATAAAATAAAAAAAAAACAGTTTGAAACTTAAAAATATTTAAGTTAATATGGTTTGGTTCATATACACACCACGATGCGGTAAGGGGTTAAATATACTATTATATTATAATTGGATGCTTGTTATTTGCATTCCTCTTGTAAGTCATTCTGTCGCTTGTGTTATTAATTCGCACAATTTTAGAGTACATTGGATACGTAATTCATTTATACATATACATATGTGCTTATTAAGGTTAATGAAATTTTTTACGTTAGCAGACTATGATTTAGAAGAATAAGTTTTTTTTTTATCAGCAGAGTAGGTATATTGAATCATTTTTATTATAGTTTGTAGCAAAATTTCAAACCCAAATCTTAAGTACCGAAAAAAATTCAATTTTGTTTCATTTACGATTATGGTGATCTAAAGAAGATAACTAAGGTTTTAGAAATTACATTATGTATCTTAGGTCTAAGAAGCTATCTAAGGTCTTATCTTTGAACCTAAGCCCCGCAAATAATTTATGATCTTTGGTGAATTGTGTGTAAAATAAAGATAAAATAAGTTTATGACGTGACTAAAGTCAGCATCAGTCGTGATTACCTCTGAGGAATTAATCACCTATTTTATCCATTATCTCTGCAGTATTTCTTGAAAATTTTCCATGCGATTTCATTCATCAAACAGTTCCACGTACCGCCCAAAGTAAACAGCCCAGTTCCATTGAGGCTCCTTATTTTCCTCCGAACGCACTAAAATCTCGGCTCCCGCACACCTCCCACCACCTTCAGTGCCGTCGAGCGAGAGATATTTTTGTTGATCCTAAGTGGCGCAATTCGCGACCGTAAATCAAAATATTTACATTCGCGAAGGAAAATTGCACATCTTCACTAGTTCGGGGAAACGGCTGGCTAGATTGCGCCAGATCGCTGTAGAATGACGGCACTGCGATGAAAGGTGGAAAACTTATTTAAATAATAAAAGAGCGCCTTTCCGATTGGGAAATCAAGTAGAAAATTTTCAGATTATCTGGAATTACCGAGGTTTGCTCGTGCACGGCACGGCGTCTTATTCCAAAAACCGAGAGAAACCCGCGGTGCAACGCGTTCTCTGGGTGGTATAAAGTTAAAAAAGTATCCCTGGCCGGCGATGTGCAGCCTGCGAACTATAAGAACTCTTGGGTTCTTTTAATCGCGTCATTAGATATTCATTTTTCTAGATATATTCTGGTCGCGACATGATCACTGGAAAATACGTGCACGATCACTTTTGTAATGAGGTGTTTCAGCAAGGCGGTCGGCGTGGCACCCCCTGGCGGCGGCGCGGTCCGGGGCTGATTTGCATTTGTTTTTCTCCCACAAATACACCTCCTTAAGTTCCATTGTTGTCCACTAAAGCGCACTCGTTGAGCCCCGACTGTGATCATTGATCTTGTCTCAGCCTCGGGGAATTCATTGTGATTTTAAATTTTTATCGAAGAAATTTTGCTAATTATTCCAAACGGGTCTACAGGATTTTACCTCGGGAAATTTTACTTTTGCGCTGCAACGATCGATCGCACCAGGCGTTGGCTGGTGGAATTTTTGTGAATTTTTTATTTTAGCTATATTTAGAACTTGATTCCATGTAATTTCCCCAATCGTTTGTGACAATCTTTTAATAGTGTCAAGGCTCCGCGGGGAGGGTATTGTTTATCTTAGAAATGCGTGGCATTAGATAAATGCGGTTAAACGAGATTAATAGGATCTAATTAGGTATGGAGCAGGATTTAACTTTCAATTTTATTTACCTTATTTACTCGTGGATCAACCTCAACTCTGATACTAAGCTCCTTCGAGACGATGTCAATAACGGTCCATGATCACGTAAAATCCAAAGTTACATAACTAATATGAAGTAATAACTTTACTACAGTAAATTAAATTCTTTAAAGTATCGAGAAATTAATTTCTTCAGAAAATCACGACACGTGTTTCGTTTTATGGTAAATTATTGCAATAATTAATGTTAATGATCTTAATGTTAAGTCTCGTAGCAAGCGAATATATTAGTATAATGAATTAAAATAAAAAATTGCTATACAAGAACGATAAATTTTACCAAATTTTATATAAAATGATTCACACGTGTAAATAATATGTAATAAATGTGACAATTTTCTAAATTATTTAATTGGGAAAAACGTTTTTTTCAACGCTTTATCCGGCTGGTAAAACCTTTAAGTAAATTATATTAGTGTTAGTAACGAGTAAGCTATTAATTTCGATATTTTTGTTTTTCTTATTTTATAGTAATTTGGTTATATACATACATAGGTATGCTGTTATAAATATCTTAATAAATGTTTTGAATGCAGGGATATTCTGAATAAGGCTGGGTTAACTTTCCAAAGATGGACTAAAAGAACACATTTTCAAAACTAAAATAGTCTTATAGTATATTATTTTAAAGTCTAAACCTTTTCTCAATCTTTGGTAGTTTTCATTTTACTTTTACAATTCTAAAATCGGACCATTTTGATTTGCTGTTGTTCAGAATTCGTTTAACTGTATGTTTTTTTCATACACATTAAAAAGTCGGGAATCAGGATGATGTAAAAGTAATCTAAAAGATAAAACTTCGTTATTATTTTTGTAATTCATGGACCCACCAATTTATTATTAAAAAGTTAGTTTAAAGAAGTTGTATGCATCTTTATACAAATGTATATAAGATATCATTTCAATTTTTAGGCACTATAAAGAGCTCCATCTAAAGAAGCTGACTTTTCTTAGAGGATGGCATCTGTTCGGCATGTTCGCCTAATTGCCACCATAAAAAACAGCACACATTTGCGCCATCAAACGAGTTTAACGAACTTCTTTTCTATCATTTGATTTATTGGTGTCATTTTTATATCACTTAGCAGCTCTTTGAGCTGGTTTAGAGAAACGAGGAATGTTTATGAACTGCGGACGGACTTTTATCTGTTTGAAAGTGGACAGAAAAAAGAATATCTGGGAAATCCAAAAACAGGCAAAAATTGAACACAACAGAAGTTAGTATTAAAATCCAATCGAGTGGAACTAAATTTAAAAGTCTAAAAGAAAAAACATAGAGCCTAGAAACTAAATTTCATTTCTTGAGTTGAGCCTTGCGGCCGGAAGCATTGAGGTGCTAAAAACAGTCGTAGATTGAAAAATGCGTTGTCTCTTAGAGCAAATATTTATTTATTGACGCAAAAGGCGCTCCACACCCACCGTCAGCCTTCGATTGTGGTAACAGCAATGAATCCTGATGGTGATAAACTGCTCTGATTAGAACAATTGCAGTTCTTGAAATGATTACCATAACGAGATTTTGTAAAATATGTTAATGCAGTACCTCTGGAGCGTAGAGAATCGACCCGATCGTATGTTAATCTTGAGGAGCGGGACAAAAAACGCGCGTGCAATATAAATTTAGATCTATCGAAAAGAAGTCTACCTTGGTAGGTTGAACATACACGCCCCGAGCGCGTTCCACAAGCGCGAAAACAAAATTTCCACCGCGGCTAGCTAAATTAGTAGTTAATAATAAACTCCAGCAGATAATAAAGCCAGTAATAACCGCAAGTAATATGCTCGCCGAAAGAAGGCGGTAATAATTCATAATTTTCTGCCCTGCCCTAGAAGCCAGGTGGCGACTTCTTCGACTACGCGGGTGTGTTTTGTTACCAAGCATTCGCCACTTTCCTGTTTGTGATATTTTAATAGGCAATTATGTTTTGAAAAATTATTCCCAGCCAGGCTTCAGCTTCTGATTTGGTCTCCGGCCACCTCAGATCACAATGGCTAGAGACTGAGCGCAAAACAACAGCCATTGGCTACTGTTTCTATAAGATCAGATGCACAAAAGACCAATTCAGTTGACTTTTTCCACGGACAGGATGAATATAAACAATTTGACTTTTAACTTTTCTGAAATGTTTACAACTTGTGTAAGCGGCTATAAAAATTCTTTCGAATTTTTAAATTCAAATCTGCTGATTAATTTTAAACCAGTTCGGCGACATTAGGTGATCCCTATTCAGTCGTCGGTTTTTGAATAATATTTCTAAGCAGCATGTTGAGACAAAAAATTGTTTTTAGAAGAAAACAAACTTACAAATTCCTTTGAAGGTTTATGGTAGGTTAATGGCTGTTTTTAGTCGCGTATAGTTTTTTTTTTTTTTTCCTAAACGAGCAATTAATTTTTTAGAAGAAATAAAATATTACAGCGACACGAGGATCTGTGAAATATGAACTCTATCTTAAAAACTATCCATTTTGTTCATTCGTGAAACTATAAATTAAGTAAAAGAATCACTTTTTCTCTATACAAATTTCACATGCATGTCGCGGACAGATATCTTGCACGCAGAACCTACCTATTTTTTATTTTTTTAACTTTTCTGAATATGGGCAGTTGGTGTTCAATCACATGTCTGATAGCGATGCATCAAGTGTTGCGATGGGATCCGTCTCAATTAGAATATTCAGTTCTACGGGGCGTAGACAACTCAGTAAATAATACTGCTACTGTACGATTTTTACATATCCGTCTTTTGTAAGACTTTGCATCTTTAATCAAGGTTAATTTGTGCAAGGCTGGAATAAGAATTATAGAAATTGTCTTCTAGAGAGGAGCATAGCTCCAGTCCATTCCCAAAAGATCTTTTTATTACCTCCATAGTGTAATCCATGGGGTTAATATTATTTTAGCCAACATTCGAACGAATTTTTGAGGTTATTTTTCCAGTTTATTCGCTATATCTGAAAAAAAATAGAACCAAAAATCGCTTTCTTCGTTCTAAAATCGGTTTTTCAGATCAGGTCAGGTCATTCCGTAATATTATTCTTGAATTTTGGATTTCACTTTGGACTCGCATTGTTTTGAAGAAAATTCTGAAAAGAAGCTTGAATGAGTTTTGTAAAAAATTGAGAAGAACATTGTTAAAGGCAAAAGCTACTAAATGAAATTATATGAACATATAAACTAAAGAAAGACACCGTCATTTAAACTAAGGAAAGACGACGTGATTTCAAAACAGTCAAGATTTGTTAAAATAAAATAAAATTCATAAACTAGAAATAAGGAAAATTAAAATTCAAATGTTTTTCGTTGATTCTGGAAGTTTGTTTGTAAAGCCAGATCTTAATATCAGAACAAAAAATGTGCGGATTGTAAAAATATGTGAGTATCAATATTCAGATATTGATTTCAGGACAATTTAAGAAATAGAATTAGTTCTCAGGATATAAGTCAAAGTTAAAATGAGGAATGTCGGAACAAAACATGATATTTCCTTAATGTCCAACTTTTCACAAAAGCTCAAAAACCTGTAAATTCTTTGCCTTTGTAAAATTTAAAAAAATACGAGTGCTAATAAATAACTACCTAAGGGAAAAAACTAATACAACATGTTTTTTTATTATGTAGTTATTCTTATGTCAAAAATAGAAATATATTGGTCTGATCCGATCTGATTCGAAATATCATGATTTTTATCGAACAGGCCAATATAGAAATAAGTTATTTTTACATGGAAATACCCTATTTGGTGTCTACTTGAGATCGGTGTACCAGAAATGTATAAAATTTGTCGTGTTTTGTTCGAATTTTGTTTATCTATTGATTTTTTTAAACATGGAAATATCAGGATCTACATCAAACCTCCAACTTTAGAGGCTATTTACTACAGGAATAAACATGATTTGAACCACACAAGCTTAAAGGGTGATGTGATTTATGGTATTCTGTCGAATGTCATATACCTATAACTTTTTTTTCAAAAGTGGAAATATCATGTTTTGCCCCGACAAAACTTCCTTAGATATAGAAAAATTAGAGGTTTTAATTTTTAGTCTTAATTCACAACCCAGAAATATACAACAAATACACATATGTATAATAATGATATATCAAAGACACATAAATGTTTACATTTTTTATTTTTGTACAAACAAATTTGGGTAACATTTTCATGCACTAAACACTGACGAATAGAGCCGCATTCAAGGTAAGAGGTAAAAATAAGATTTTTGATTTCATTTATGAGAATTTTGTATTAAACTGAAAAATATTTATTATACCTACTCGCTCATCTCTGTCTGTCTACTGTTAATGTTTATATGCTTTAGACCGCTTTTTTAATTTACTATAGAGATAAAAATCACGACAATAAACATAAAGTAAACTGCTGGTAAAATGAAAACAAATAAACATAGAAAAAGTTCAGTCCCCAGGTGATGACCGTAGATTACAAACCAAACTTTCCATGCGAGTCACCGAACAAAACCGCCAAAATCGCAAAAATTTAGAGACGTGAAAAATATTTCAATTAGCAAAAATGGGCATTATCTGGTGAGGAGTAGCAAAAACAATGGCGCGTAGTGAAGAAGGTGCGAAGATGCGCCTTGCTTCTTCCAGGGCATCGGAGCGGGACAGAAAAATGTCCAGTTTCGCAATCATCGCATTTTTTAATTTGTTTCACTGTTCGCGTCATTTTTCGTTTTTGTTCCAGCTACTTGCCATGTTTTCTTTTTTACCCAATTTTTTGATTGTGTGCGAAAGCATCTTTTGCTCAGGTAATTTGTTGTCCAAAAAGACGAGTTTTTCTGCTCGATGCCGTTCGCTTTCAAGGTCGTTGTGATCAGCAAAACCAGAAAGCTGATAAGCTTTTTTGCAGCCACCTAAAAAAAATAGGAAGAAAAAAGTGAAAAAGAAAAAGAGAGTTAAAAAATAGAAACAAATCCACGACGCAGTTACGATCGCTTGAAATACTTCGGCGTCTTCGCATTTTCCTAAAAAGAAACAGAAAACGGTTGCGATCGCTTCTTCAATTTCTTCAATAGTCGACTAAGTAAATGCAGCTGCGCATGCCCAGGCCAGCCGTACGTTAAATTTTAAGTGCGTCCAATGTGAAAGTTGCCAGACTTATCTTCAAAGACTTTTTTCCACACTTTTTTACTGCTTACTTTTCTTTTAATTTCAAGAAGTGGTGTAACTCCGAAGGGTTTTTCAGCCGTTTAGCTACCATCCACCAACCGGTGTCAATTTGAAGAAATCCATTTTTCGTTGAGGTTTAGTCACTCGTAGCGTTGGAATGAAATGAATCGTGCTTCCAGCATATTTCTACTTTTTGGACAAACTTTGATTTCATAACGATTTCGGAGAAAATGAGCAATTCTATAAAACTTCTGCCAGCATCTGGTACCAGGTACCAGGTACCAATTTCCACAGAGCGCCAGTCACGGACAACAAAATTTTGGGGTCACAATAAACATAAATCGTCTGAATTGCGAAAGGTGTTCTTTGTAAAATATCCGAACTATATAAGTATTCATTTTTTACTTCATATTCTCTAAACTATGGCCCGCATTCTTCCAACATTAATAAACCCGCTCTTCTACGAATTAAAATAAAAATAGTTAAGGCTTCTTAAAATATAGCATTAATAAAAATTTTTAATAATAAATTGTGATACCAATTTGTTTCTTTCTATAGAAAAGAGTGTTCTGCTCAATATTAAGAACATTTAATTTTAAACTCGTGGTTAACTTGGTTTAAACTCTATGTAAAAATAACATTTGTTTAATTTTGACTATAGATTCTAAAAGACTTGGAGGTACCTACCCGAATATAAAATTTTCTTAAACATTTTAATTCTATAGTGGTTAAGTGCTTAATTACCGCCATACCAATAATACGGAACCCCCGAGCTAAATGAGCTTCCAACATACGTAAGCAGGAAATCGTTAAATGTTATCCAAATATTAGTGAAATTAAAGAATAAACTTGAGATGATACTTGACGCAAAAATTCATAAGTTTGTTCTATCAATACTGAAATAAATTATTGGTTATATTTTTAAGCACATTGATAAAACCCCGCCACAGGTCTATATTATTCCGTCTCGGGGAAGTACCTATACCATTTAGTTAGTAATATACGCTTCAATTCTTGAGTAACTAACAAATTTCAATGATTTCATTTCTATCTAAATACATACGTAGAATGATGAGTTAAATCAATATGCGTTTCCTCTGCTGCAATTAAATTTATATTTTTAAAAAATTCTGCTTTTTTCTACCCTTTTCAGTACAATATCTCAAAAGAAAATGCTCGATTTATGGAAATAAATAGTTAGTTTTATTGAGCACATATTTGATAAAGCTTTTCACACCCAGCTTTTTAATCCGATATTTTAGAAAATATCAATAGGTACTCTCTGTAAAAAAAAGAAAAACCTGAGAAATTAAAATCGCCTTCATAATAAATACGCTCACGAGAAAAAAGCC
This sequence comes from Machimus rusticus, assembly GCA_951509405.1. NCBI lineage: Eukaryota > Metazoa > Arthropoda > Insecta > Diptera > Asilidae > Machimus > Machimus rusticus. The sequence continues at coordinate 20,440,831 of OX608050.1, read as the reverse complement.
AAGAAAAGTGATTTTTTAACGACTAGAGTTTTTTTTTAGAGTTAAGGGTTTTATCATATTTTATAGTGATTTATGTATGTTATCCGAAAAAAGGCCTCCAACAAACTTTGATACAAGCTACTACAAGCTACTACACAAAGTTGTTTAAGAAATCAAACTAAGTAATATCACGCCTTAAATGCATAAACCTGCTTCGTTCAATAGAGGGACTAGAAATGAAGTCTTGCTAAATGCAATTCAGAATAAATCTATTTGTTTACATAGGCAACTTTAGAATTGAATGTGTTCCTCAAGAATGTGGTTGATGTGTGTCCAAAGGCTGAGGAAAAATGGAACATTATTCATCGCCTCGTTAGTAAAGTTCGTTACGCAGCAAACGCAAGAAGCATTAAGACGACGGAGGGCACGTAACAGCGGCAGAAAATAAGCAGACGAACGTGTCCACATTATTGGCAACTGTTAATTGTGGGCAGTTTTGCTTTTCTTGCTCTGCGTTTTCTCCTTAAATTATTGTCGATTCCAAGAATAATCCACACGCAGTATTCCAATCACATCCACCACACCTCTTGACACCAGAAAAATTCTCCATTTGTGTCTCTTGCGCGCGTCGCTCTTGCGACTTGCGATTTGCGACGAACCAACGGAGCCGCCATCCTCCACCGTCTTGGGCTTCTTTCTTCGGCTCCTCAACTCACCTGGAGCGACAAAAGACGTTTCTGCTGAAATTTATAGCGAACTTGGCAAACTTGGCGAACTTGGTAAGGATCGCGGCGAGTGCCTTTGCTCTCGACATTTGCGGTTTTCAGTTTTCTGAGATATTCACACCCTGCCCATTCCTCTCGGTGATCCGCTCGGATTGCGGGCAAACGACATGACCACTGTACGCATTTTCCCGAGTACATCAACTGCTTGGCCCACTTTTCTTGAATGGATCGTCGCGCCGCACCGCGCCGCGCCACAGACAGGCTCTGCTGCGGTAATCGCCGTCGCGGGCAAACGATCGTGCAACATTAACGTAAACAAAAAGCACCAAAGATCGTGGCGAAAAACATCGCCAACACTTACCTGGCGACTGCAAGACAACGTAGAGGCTAACTCGATTGGAATGCGTTCCAGCAACGTTGCCAGCTTTCGCAGTGCAGGGCAACTTTTACCTGGTTGCACGCATGCGTCCAGTACTACTTTAGGTCCCAGGTAAAGTCGTTGCGAATTACGCAAAAGATCAACAGCCTGAAGGAATGGTTCGTTGTTTTTTTCGAACTTATTCTTCTGGGTTTTTAGCAATTTTCTCTGGTAGCTACTACATTGGGAATAGAGTTGTTTTCTACTCTGTACTCTGTAATATATGCTAACAAAGACTTTCCTGTAAGTAATTCTTTTCAGAAGAGAACACCAAAAAAGAAAAATATCTTGTTCATATCAAGTAGAACTAATCAATATTTTAAAATATTTTCTAATGAAATGAGTACGAAGAGGTTTCTGAAATCGCTGATGTTGAACATAATTTCGAATTTGAAATCGACAGATTCAGCATAGCGATCGATTCCTGCATTTTTATTTCGAATGCTATGTTATCTCCCTGCAAACCTTTTATTACCTAGTTATGTAAATTTTACTACAGTTTCGATTTCATATAAAATATAATCACTACTAATATTATAAATCCGAAAGTATATCCGTGTGGCATTTTGTTACTCTTTCACGCTAAAACTACTGAACCGATTTCAATGAAATTTGGTATAGGGCTAAAGTAAAAGACGGAGAGCAACTTTAAGACACTTTTCCACACGCGTGAGGGAAAAGTGCCACTAAAACGCACGCCTTTCCGGTTGTAAAGTGGCTTATTATCCACTAGTGCTTTATTGTGCAACTCGGGCGGTGCGTAGCCGATTGCTTACGCTGGCAGCTAAACAAACTCGCTTCGCTCGTGCGTTTATTGCTGCCAGCGTGCGCAATCGGCTACGCACCGTCCTTGTTGCACAATATAAGGCACGAGTGGATAATAAGCCACTGTCCAACCGGAAAGGCGTGCGTTTTAGTGGCACATTTCCCTCACTAGTGGGGAAAAATAAAATGTGAAATTCGGGCGGGGCGTAGCCGATTGCTTACGCTGCCAGCTAAACACACTCGCTTCGCTCGTGCGTTTATTGCTGCCAGCGTGCGCAAACGGTTACTTTACGCCCTTGTTGCACAATATACTATTAAAGTACCCTTTTTTGCTACTTTAATCCGAGTAGCTTTTTACTTTAACTCTGCCAAAATTGTGCAAATATAGAGGACCATGACTTTAATTTTTTCTGTTTTTTGTTATGTATATTAAATTTTCAATTTTAAAATCGGAAATTTTCCTTAACATTGTAGGTTAGGTAGTATCTCTTAACCAATACCAATGGTTTTATCCTTAGAAATAACGAAACTGCTATACAAACTTTCACCCCACTCTCAAACATTTTGTTTATGGAGATCTTGAAATAAATGTTATAGAAATAGAAATAGGAGGAATAAATTCTATTTCTATATATTTATTTTGAGATCAACGCAAACAAAGTTGCAGGCAGAAAGTTAGTATAAACTACAATTAACTAATTCAAAATAAAGTATAAATAATATCAGCTCAGCTTATAAATAAATAAAGAGTTTAGATTTCACGTTTGAATTTTCTATTTATCGGGTAGAAGTTCATTGAATTTAACGTGTAAATCTTCCACAAAAAAATGGCAACTCTACCTGTAATTGAGGTAGGAGGCGCAAATAAAATAATATTGATGGTCGTGGGAAATGAATAAATTTCACTACACGCCAAGCCGCGACGTATCTATTGCCAGCGAAAAATCGTCAACTGGAACTGCGATCACCAGCTACTCCGCGATCACGTATAATTTTTGATTCGTGACGTGCCTAACTCGTATGGGAGGCGAAGACGTGCCGAGATGGTCTATCTTTCGGCACGCTGATAAATTCTACAGCTCAAGGATTAAGACTTTCCGTGGATAGATCCACCACAAATAGGCCATGCGCTACACTCGAAATTCGCGGTTGTTTTGAACGAAAATGATTTAAAATAATTATATACCCGGTGCTAGGCAAGCAAAACTTATCGTTCGGCTTATCAATTTCCTAATAATGCTCGAGCTGTTCGATTATTTTTACTCTGCGCTCTGCATGGTTTTAGCAACTGGTCGATAAGAGAGGTTTCATAGAAAAGCAAGCAACGATTTCAACTCTTCAGGCTTAGGAACTATAGAGGGTATTGCACTCCAGCGCAGAATGCCTCAAAATGTGGGTAAAACTTTTGTCAATGTCGACCGTTTTTTTTAAATTTTATGTACTTGAGTTCTATGAACATTATTATATTATTCCTTAAGTCGTATTAAGAATAATATGATCGATTAAAGTGATTAAATCCATGACTTGTTTTTTAAACATTATATTTTTTAAGATTAAAACATTGTACAAAGTTGTTATCCTTATGCATATTTTGAAAAGTAATATTTACAAAAATATTTCGACTTATGTTTCGAAATACACGGTTTCAATGTTATACAATATATATATACATATATACATATATATTGGTTTGAAATAATAAAATGAGAGAAGTGGATTTAATTAATATATTGTACAAGTAGCTGGAGTACCTGGCTTCGTTCAGGGAGTTGATATGAGATTGTGGGGCATTCCACAACATTCGAGAGTGTTCTGGAACGTTCCATAATAATCTGAGATATTCCCGAACATTCCAGACCATTCCCGAACATTCCAGACTATTCCCGAACATTCCACAACATTCCATTTTAGAACGTTCAAGCCCAGGACAGAGACAAGCAAAAAATCGTATGGGGGGGGGGGGGGGCATCTCGCACCGTTCGGCAGTTACAGGGTGATTCGTAAATCAGGATGTTGCCTTATATGGGAACCGTTCTTGTATTTTTATCTTTTTTTCTACACATCGCAGCGACCCCAAACCGATCTTAAAGAAATCACTATTTCGAAGCCCTTTCCAAAAAGGTTAACACCGCCCCCTATCTCCAACCCCTCGGCCACAATAACCCCTGGAAGTTGAAAAGTTTAATATTTTTTTTTTCAGCAAAACAATTATAAAATAATAAATGTAATCTCGTTAAATGGCGTTATTAGTTTATGATATCCTGTATTGTCTTCTAACTATCCTGACGCTCCGTTTCTAATACCTCCTATGAATTATGGTATAAAATTGGGTAAGTTTGAAAGGACATTGACCACAGTTGAAGAAACAATCGATAAGAACGGGTGTTTAATAGAAAAAATTAAGAAAAAATGGCAGAACTTAGTGCTGAAGAATATGACGATATAATTTACGTGTACGGTTTAGTAGAGTTTAGTGAGGCCGTACGGGAATACCAAAGGAGATTCCCGAATCGGTGTGTAACCGACAGAAGGGTATTTTCAAGGACTTTTAGAAGGTTAAAAGAAACCGGAAGTGTAATTGCCCCCAGAGCAGAAACGCGATCAGGAACATCAGCCGATTCAGCGGACACCGACAAACAAATCCTCAACATCGTCAAGTCCAGCCCTGAAATAACCATCAGGCAGGTCGCACGACGGTTAGAATTGTCTTCAGGGAGAGTTTGGACCGTTGTGAACAGAGAGGGACTACATCCATACCACCATATCCCGGTCCAAGCACTACAGCAAGGAGATTCCGAAAGACGATTGCAGTTCTGCACTTGTCTGCTCGAGTCTGAAACCGAAAACATCCTTGGCTAGATCCTTTTTTCCTATGGGGAATGATGAAAGATGAAGTTTACTCAAGACCAATCAACACCAGAGAAGAAGTTACCAGGATTGGGCCTGCAGCGACGAAAATACGGGAGAGACTGGCTATACCATAGACCTCAAACGCGGAATAAGACGAAGGCTACTTCATGCATCAAAATTGGTGGAGAACATTTTGAACAGCTTTTGTAGGACATAAGGTTTAATTGTAATTAGTTTTTAAGTGAATAAAATGTATTTTAGGGTTCCGTAGCCAAATGGTAAGAAACGGAACCCTTATGGATTCGTCATGTCTGTCTGTCTGTCTGTCTGTCCGTCCGTATGTCACAGGCACTTTTTTCCGAAACTAAAGAACTATACTGTTGAAACTTGGTAAGTAGATGTATTCTCTGAACCGCATTAAGATTTTCACACAAAAATAGAGAAAAAAAAATTTTTGGGGGTCCCCCATACTTAGAACTGAAACTGAAAATTTTTTTTTCATCAAACCCATACTTGTGGGGTATCTATGGATAGGTCTTCAAAAATGATATTGAGGTTTCTAATATCATTTTTTTCTAAACTGTAGAAAAAAAGATAAAAATACAAGAGCGGTTCCAATATAAGGCAACATCCTGATTTACGAATCACCCTGTAACTGCCGAACGGTGCGATATATTAAAGATTACAAAGCAAAAGAATAATTTTTTATTTTGCGTATTATGCTGACACGATCATTCATCATAAAACTTGTTAATTGCAACATGGCCCAAAAATTCATCAGATTTTACAAGACAAATATTGCATCAGACATTTGTTGATCTTAAATAAAAAAATAAAAGTAAAGAATATTTTTCGCGATAGTCGCGAAACGTTCGTTTTTGCTTCGTCACTTTTTAGCGTTTTGAGAAGATATACAAAAACTAAATAAAAACACAAATAAATATTTGCGAATACTGCCTTTATAACGAATCAATGCTAATTGAAAATTCAAATTTAGAGATTTGGGGAAGTACAGGCGTGGTTCACTGTTCATATTCTAGACACGAGTACTTTACACTTCGTATGAAAGAATTCTTTTTATTTTTAAAAAGTGTGGTAATTAAATCCTTCAATTGGAATAAAACTGGTTTATAATAGATATTAATTCTATATTGCTGTATAAATCTTTTCTTTTGTTTGTAAAGTTTTTAAATAAGAATTTAAATCATCCTCCATTTAGTTGCTAATGGAAAGAATAAGATATTTAAGAAATTCGATTCATTCAAAGTGGTTTTAAAAGAAAACAAGCTAATTAATTTGAAATATGTTATTCTTAAAATTTCTGCGATGAAATCAATTTTTATCCACCATAGTGTTAAGAGATATCAGAGTGAGTCCGATTTAATGATAAAATGCTCAAAAGATGTCTGATAATTAGCGCTCAACTATGTTAATAGTTATTTTTAATATAACCTAACTAACAGTGATTTCATTTTCGGGTAGTCAATGAAAATAAAAATTTTGTGCTTTCGAAAATAAAGTTTGAAGACAACGTTTATCCTAAAAATTGGGGCTTTTTCACTGGTTTAAGAATTATCTAAATTGGTATAGTGTACCTACTTTCCAAAATTGCTTTGCTTTTCATTTTCCGAATGCAAAATCTACCTGTGATCGGAAATTTCAAAGGCGCGCAATCCCGAAAACAATTCGTGCGCTACATAAATTGAACCAGTTAACTAGCGAGATATAGCAAAAATGGCGCAGTTCATCTACCGTTATGAAAGCAACATGGTCGTGCAACCTTTGAAGACTTCCTGAATATCAGAAATGCCAGTAGTCGTCATAAGAGCACAGGCCAAATGCAGATCTTCGCTGGAGTGATTGCGTGCGGAAAAGATTTTCTTAAGATCGTGTCGATCAGGCAAGATCTTATCTTAGCCCAATTTAAGACACCAAACAGGCTCTAACTTGAGCTTAAGAAATGACCCAAGACTGTTCGGTACAAGAAAAGAAAAAGAGTTCGCCACAAAAGAACTTTTAAAGTTCGGGACACAGCTGCGTTGAAGTTCTTTGTTTCTGCAGTTTTCCATATGATTCTCGACCGCGTCGCGGTGCCAGCGCATGATCGCGCGAGCACCGCGCGCAACATTAACGCGCTGGAGGCTAGTCCGAGGTATGCGCACGATCGGCCGCAGCACTTAAAGAGCTCGTTATGCTTTTATTGTCTCAAGACAGATTTTCTTCAGTTTTGCAATCACTCGTAATTGTCGGGGACCGCCGTCTCCGCCGCCCGCCGAGGTGACTTTTTGCATTTTGCCACAATACCCGAGCCCGACTTGGGGCCCAGCTTGAGGCTCAATTCTTTCGCAGCGGCGGCGGCTGTGCGGCGGTGGCGCGGCCTTCGAAACGCGTCGCACCGCTTTTTAAAGTGCTTTTTGCAGCGAACAAGTTCGCCGTATGTGGCCGGGCGTTGAGCTGCGATCGTTTCGCGATTTTCCCACTTGTGCATTATTCATGCCTCCTCTCGACCACCCCGGGCATGTTTTATGCGGTGCAGGGTGACCTGTCAGCCAGTGGAACAAGCGGGCTACTCGTCGATCGCTCGCAATTTATGTGTTTTTCTTCCGGGCGAATGTCCTTCGAACCATTTGCACACCATTTACAACAAATTCCTTACATTTTTGCAATTTATGTGACATGCAAATGCAAAATTCACTTGCAGAATCTATAGAACTCCCTTCTCATGGCTCCTTGCACTGATCCACATTTTCTTGGCCAGTGTCGCCGTCTCTGGAAACCGCTCCAAGTGCAAATTGGCTGGGGGCAAAAAGTGCGATTCGCAGCGATGGATCGCACTGGCTATAGTAAAGATGGCTGTCGTTCGCACGATGAGAGAAACTTTTATTTTTAAAATTAAATGAATGACGTAAACGTCTTAATGAGAAGTATCTAAAAAAAATAGGCATCTGCTGGTGTTTGGTTTCTGGCTGGAATTGTTTTTAGCTAGCTTCCCACTTTTGATCGTGTGAATTTCGGTAGATAAATTTTAATCGATGAAAGGATTTTTGTTTTTTCCTGTGAATCTCTGCAATTGAAATATTTTCTTGTTAGCTTAAACCTTTAATATAAATAACCAACTTTTTCATTTTTTATTAGTGTCATCAAAGAAAAAATAAAATTCAAATTACTTTACAACTAAATTAAAGTTGTTTTAATTGACAAAATTGAATTAATCTTTATCCCACTTCAGTTAGGATTATTTATTACATTTCTTTTGTTTTGTAATTTAAAGAGATTAATATTATTGGCAAATTTCAAATCAACAAAAACACAAATATGTATAATGTACTTAATGGTTAAAAAAATATATCAAAAATCAAAAAATTGTGCTTTGAATCAGTCAGTTTGAACATTTAAAAACGACGTCTTCTTCAAATCGATACAAAATGTAACTATTTTGAAAGTAAACCCCTTCAGTTTAAAATCCGCAGCTCGTAATTTGTTTGGTACAAAAGCATCGTTGCATTTATATGTAAGTATATACATATGCAATATGCATACATGTATGTATGGATATATATATACATATTTTTTTTTAAGTATAAAAAATAGAAAATGATTCAAAATACATAAAAATCGTTAAAATGCAAACAAAACTAAATCAATTAATTCATTCACGCTGCAAAGGGATCCATGATCGATAGTATTCAAATCGTCTCTAGAGTAAAAGAGAATTTATGGTAATCCGAATTCCACTATATTTTTTTACAGGTTCATCGTTAATACGGGTAAAACCAAGGGAAATAAAAGCTGCAAGGTCGAAAATTGCGCGTGGCGTACGACGCACGCGATGAGTAATTTCTGCTCGGGCAGCATTTCAATGCCCTATGGATTTTTATTTACCTATTTATTTTCTTCATCTGTCGAAAAATACAAAAAATATCGCAATGGTGTTTGGTCTTGCGTTTAATCAAACGAATTATTTTATAGACTTGGGAATATTTCCCCTCTTCTTTTGCTAAACGGCTAAATTTTGACCTACTACGACTTCTTTTTTGTCTGCAAAAAATTATAGTTAATGTTATAGAATTACCAGTAGAAATGATTTCGAGAAGCTCAAGGAAAAAAGGCTACGATAGATTTAAGTTTGCAATAGGTCAATTTTGTTATTAATTCTGACATTTAAAAATTTTTAAATTTGAATTGCAGGGACGAGTATAATATCGATCGAATTTATTGAAGCATTTAATAAGAATAGTTACAGTAGTATCCTTTCAGCTTTTGCTCTTTTTCTTTTTGATTGCAAATATTCCCATATTATTTAATTGGGGATCCATTTAAAGGAAAAAAATCGCGCGCTAACTAAACTACCAAAAACTCGTTTTTATGATATACCTAAATGTGTCAAATGAAAATGGTAACTGGATATTTTTTCTAATTCCACTTTCAATTTGGCACAGTTCAGGAATTAGGGGAGAGCTGAGTAATTACGAACACTTAAGAAAAATGGGAAGTCATGCTTATATAATTGTTAAAAGTCAAATTCTAATTAATTACATACTTACATTGATTACCTGGCTATCATGTAAATACAAAATTGTTTTGCAATAGCATGTCATATAGTGTCATATACTTTCAAAAACAAAATTGGCAAGGGTGGGGTGATTACGGACTTTGAGGAGTAATGACAGACAGACATAGTATTAGCTATTTAAAGCTGAGCAGCTCTAATAACTGTATACTTATCACTTAACTATTTGAAATGTAGCTAAAATATAAAAGTAATAATAAAGTGTTTTTGAAAATAGCTCTAATATCTATAATTATGTCCGTAATCACCTCATATTGATTCAAATAGAAAATGCACTGTCTGCAATTATCCCTAAAGTACATAAGCAAGGAGATTTAATATAATCTGATATTTGTTGATTCAAATAATTTTAGCAAAATTTGAAAATAATTCACCGGATAATTATAAGAAATGACTGAAAATCATGTAATATAAATTTGCCGACAAATTAGTAAGGCTTTGGTAATAAAAATACCTGAAATTAATGTTTTTTTTTGAAAGAAAACAATAACAATCGAACAACTTTATGAAATAATATCGCGATATAAACACCAAAACGTTACTATCCGTAATTACCCGCTGTCCGTGTTTACCCCACTATTCCTTAGTCGGCTAAATTTCAAATACAAACTGGAATTTAGGAAGCATTTAGCCGGTTTGACAAACAGCCAAAATAATAATAAGTAATAAAATAGTGAGATTATCACTAAAATGTGTATTTAGACATACATTTAATAATTAATTGTTCAATAAATTATTCAACGTTTTTCCTCCTATTTAATTTTATAAATAAGATCATGATATAAAGGTGTGTACTAAACTGGTTAAATCCCCGCTAAATTCCAGGTTGGGGCACAGCCTAATACAATATTAGCAATTTTTTAAATTAAAAATTTTTAGTTTGTTCTAAACATACAAATGTAGGTACGTACCTACAACTACTTAGAAATTCAAATCTTAAGATTCAAAATCTTAAAAGCTCTTTGGTACAATGAATTAAATATTTTATTTTAAATTCTGAGGGTTTAATAAAGTCTAATATTTTGGTTGACAATCCCTGTAAGCTCAATTTCATATCTAACGAAGCGCAATAGTTGGTGAAGTCTTTCGGTCAAAGCTCTTTTTCGCTATAATTCTTTCGTTAAGCCGTTTTCTTCACCCTTCCGTAACTGTTTTAAGCTTATGTTTTAAGAATGAGCTTTCTTCTTTTCTTTAGGGTGTTACAAGATACAGAAGAACTTTGTTTAGATTAATGGTTTTATGGTTTTGAATGAGTGCATACATAATAATGATAATAATAGTAGTAATAAAAATAATAATTGCGCTACGCAGTCGACTTAAAATTTTAACCAGATTTTGTTATTATTGGTGTAAGAGAACTGAAAATATAAACAATATAAATAAAGCGCGTAAATACATAAAACTTAAATCTACGTCGTTTACAAATTCATAACTATCGAAGCAGCAAAGATACCAAAATACGTAAATTGGTGATTTAGTTTGCTTCTCTACATTAAAATCAAACGATTAGCTGACTATTAACTACTTATACATTAAACAATGGTTGGTTGTAGTCATGTTAATAATAGAATATCTCAAACTATAGCTAAGCAATAAAGCAATTAAAATTCCAAGGGCCCAGAAGTCTTTAGGAATTTCGCTAATTACGACGCATTTCGCACCATCAATTGATTTTTCACAGACAAACTTCCTTTGCTTTCAATGAGCGTAAACATTGTGCAAACTTTTTTCGTTTGTCCATGTAATTTCTTACGACGAAACTGTTTACTTGTAGCGATGGACGTTTTATGAAAAACGTCGCATATCAAATTGTTGAGAATTTAACACCTGAGCATCGATGCATCGATCTGCTGAGGCGGCCGCGGCGATCGAGATGGTCGCGCCAGGTGAGTCCAACACAAGAAAACTTTTCATGAGCACTGCTACAAAAGACGGTGGAGGGCAGTGTCTAGAGTCGAAACGTAGTAGCCATACTCAGTTAGTTATAACCATTCGAGTTGGTAAGACCGCGATCGTGTCGAGTGCCTTTGCTGAGACTCTTTTCTAGAGATTCAGACCATCTTAAGTCGAGGATTGGTGTTATGGTGGCTCCCCGGCCATAAGTCAGGTTTCTATTGTCTGCAGGTAAACATCCAACTCCCCAGCATAAAATCCGATCTTGCAGCTAGTGAGGTGTGTGCAGACGTAACAGTGGCTTTGTGTTGAAACAATTTTTGTACGATAATTATGCAATTGGAATGTGCGCCAGTGACTCTGTGATCGCATAACTGGCTTTGAGAGCGACGTTTTCGCCCCATTTTCCGTCGTTTTCCTTTCGATGAAAACAAAAGTGATCACCTGTTGATATTTTTTTCTATTTATTTCCCATCAGTGTGCGCATCTGTACTAAGGAAAATTCGCCAAAATTGGGTTGTTTTCGAGGCATAGTTTTCAACTCGCCACAAGCAGCAAGGTAAGCAAAGAACGTTCGCCTCTTCAGATCTAGTACGACCGTGCGAGCGGCTACCGAAAAAAGACCGGTTCGCCCGAGGTCTAAATAGTTTAATAACCTGTTTCCTGATATCTGATGCCTCGGCAACTTTATTCCATGAACAAAGATATTGCAAGACATTCGAAGATATTTTGCATTGGGTGCAGGGTCCCAAAATGCTTCAGTTGCATTTACCCGTTTTCTCCGCCAAACCAAAATTAGGGTTGGGTTCGAACTATGGCTAGTTCGTTAGAACGCTTCTGACTCTGACTCACTGAATGAGCGAGACGGCTTCTGTTGCGAATATCAATCGATTTCGAGGCTAGAAATTGTAATCGTTTAATCGTTTTCTTGGAAGGAGTTTATTCAGCCGCTCGCGTCGTTGTTTGTTTATTAAGCGTATGCGCGTTCGAGGTGGAAAACAAAACGTGTGCAGGCGGATACGTCGTAAGAGATTTTGTCACCAGCAGAGAAACTGAAAAATGTTGAGCTTGCTTTGCGGAATTTTATGATTTTCTTGGGAAAAAGAAAGCTATATTTACGGACATATGTATATGTATCCGTATTTATCATATTTTACCTACTATATTTTAAAATGTAATTATTTTATAAAGAGCAGGTATGAAATATAAAAGAAGGATATTTTATACAGAATTTGTATGTGCCTGTACTATTTTTTCGAAGCCTTCATAAACCGTTTTAGTCAGTAGGTACACCTATATTTAAGGAATTTCTAAAAAACTTTAGCATAGTGCGTTTAACCAACAATTTTAGAATATGGTAAATAAAGACAAAAGCAAACCATTAACGAAGATTTATATGAAATATAATATTATAAAATTTGCTTTATGGTATACCATAAAAGCTGGTAAACCTATCTTATTAAAAATAAAAAAGTCGTTGAAACAATGACTGCTGCTATGAGTTGCAAGATTACCAAAATATCGACGACCCAATTAATATCGCATCGGCAAGTCGGTCATTCGATCGTTTATTGGTTTATGTTTCGCAAAATTACGTTGATTTAAACGGGGCCGCAATTGAACGTAATTAGTGCGTTTGACCGACTCAGCAATCTTGACCTATGTTAGGTGATCAGCTGGTGAAGTTTCCGTGAAATACAAGTGAAGTACATGAATCAACAGACAAAATATATTTCACGGTCGGGATTTTGTTTTGAAAGTATGAGAGTTAAATTTTTGTTCATAAAAAAATATAGCAAAATTGAATGCTTCTCCACTCTATAAATAATTCAAATAAAAAATAATGATAGAAGTTCGTTTCGTTGAGTTTAGTTTATAATAGTAGGTACCTTTAGGTTTAGTTTATAGAATTATAAAAATATTTTTTAAAGTTAGAATTCATTAAACCCACAAGCTTCAAACGTTAAATGTGATCTCCAGGCAGTCATTTCTTTAAAAATTGCTAAATTAACTTAATACTAAGGCAAGTTTAAAAAATAAGGTAATTACAAAACTCGTAATATTAATAGACATTTCTCTGTCAAAATTAGAAGAATTAGGGACTGCAGTTTGTGCACCAAATTATAAGTTTGATGTTGATGCACTTGACTTGATTTTGACTTTTTAACAACCAACAAAAATCTATTTTGCATTTTTCAAGAATATTTATTCTATAGTTAAAGTAGAAGAGCTTAGCTTTTTATTATTAATATTACTTTTTTTATCAGGGTCATAAACAAGGTCTTCCTTTTTCTTAAGACAGAACTGCCAACTGGTGAAAGAGATCAGTTTTACTTGCTAAAAAACTTACTCTTTATGTATAAAAAAACAGATTACTTCCTGCCCAGGATTCGAAATATGCTGCGTACTTTTTTCTTATATGTGTATGTATTATATTGAAATTTCGGATTCGTTCCTTTCACCATACTTGCTAATTAAACACTGATATTTGTATTTATCATAAAAACATTTGTAGAATCCAGGTAAAAATTTTAAAGTTCTGGGCAGGACAATTCCTAGTTTCCTAAACATTAGTGACTGGAATGGAATTAGACGCACCTCCGTCGATACGGTTTCGATTGGCGCGCCAACCGCAGTTGGCTCATACCGAACATAACAAGCATCAGGTATGCGCTGCACGCAGCTCGTCGGTTAAATTCATATCGTCGTTATTATTAAAAGTTGCGTTCAAGTGCGAAGTGGGTCATGGTTAAGACAATCACTCGCTACCGCCATTCGTCACTCTCGTTTTTCTTGAGACCCACAAAACTCGCACTCGCCGCTTGCAACAAAAGCCGCTGATTCCGTGCTGAGCGTTGAGCGCTGACCGCGGCACGGACATTACTCGAATCAGAGTCACTCATTCATCACCTGCGCCCGATTCCGCCTCAGGTGCTTCCACGAAGCAGCCGCTGAAGTGGTGCAATCGGCGCAGTCTGGCTTAAGAATCGCGGCTAATTAATCGCTTTGCACCGAGCTCAGTCGAAGGTGAGTCGCTTGTTCGCTAGAGAAACTGAGTCCCAATGTTGAATCAACTTCAACTCAGAATCGTCACTAATTGTTTCCTAATTAGATTTCGGGAAATTTAAGTGGAATTTCTCTAAAAGCACTTTCTTTCAAGTGTCTGTAGCAGCGGGGATCGTCCAAATTTATTTCGCGCCTAATTAATACAGTGCCCAGTCAATTGGCGTTCATTAGTAGCGCGACATTAGACGCAGGGCTGGTCGACATCTCTCAAAAGACGACGGGGCAAAGGTCCAAAATTAACGAGGCACTCCTCAGATCCCTGTAATTTTTCATATAAAACTCGACGGCGGCGGCGGCATCACAATATCGCAATGCGTGCCAGCACACGCACCCACAGCGATTTTGTGGTGTCATAGCAATTTTATTTATGTAAGCAAAACGTCTTTTGACGACTTCAACTCGACTCCAAGAGCCAAAGCAGTTGGACAAACTGGAAGGGCACTGGCCATGTTCCATGCACCTCGACGTTAGAGCGGTACTTTCGCGGGGAAACATAATTTTCCTATGTTATGCCATCAACGGCTGAGGAATTCTTATTTGAGACGTGATTTAGCTACAAATGAGGAAGCCATGGTCATGCCAATTTTTCTACTTTTGCGACATAATCCGAGTCGGGAGAGAGTTTGACGAGTCCTGAAATCATGTGAACATTTCTATAAACAATCTTCAGCTTTACCATCAAGTGGAAAACTAATTGCGATTTGCAGTGGCTCATGGTACATTTATGTAGAGGGCAAAAGCACGTACGTGACATATGTCTGTCTGACATTTTTCTGCGCTTTATAAGTCCATCCAGGCAAATCAGTCAAAAGTTAAATGACAATAACAACGTTGTTTTCATCACTTAACCTTCAGATGTTAGTTGAGATAAATTGGATAACTGACCCAATAAACATTTTACGTCGAAATAAATAGCTTTTTCTTAATTTCAACTTAAAATTTTAATGAAGCCATCAACTATCGTTGTACTTTAGTCCCATTTTTGTAGCAAATACAATAGATACAATAGTGATTCTCAAAATCGTTGATATTACATAGTTTTAATGGAATATATTATCATATAATAATAAATGGCTCCGAAAACTTCTTTGCATTTCTTTTCCATATAACATATAATAAACTAGTAATTTTGACTAAAACTCCCTAAAAATAAAACATTCTTACAATTTTGAATCCATCATTTTAATTTTAATTTCGAAAGCGTTATATTAAAGTTTTCGATCTGGTTGACTTTTCTTAAGTTTTCGAGATAATTTTTTTAAATACATACCTTTTTAGCCTTAAATTGGAATAAAGTATCTTAAAAGCATCAAAAACCTGTGCCAATATTCTGGAAATAAACTTAATGAAGAAATTACATAAGTTAATTAACATCCAATCCAATATTCTGATTTTCCCTTGATAACTCATAAATCACCAATTGAACCACGTACTTAAATTTAAATCGCCACATCAAGTATATACGAAACTTGTTCAGTGCCAGCAAGGCATCCTTTTTGGTGCATTGACCGAAAACCACACGAATGAAATAATTGAGAAACTCATCCATCACGTCACGAGATGAGGCCCAGCATCCCTTGAGTTAATCTCATGTGTCTCCTTGTAATCGTTGACCACGGCAACCTTAATAAATCCCATTTCGTCTGATTAAAATTGAAACTAAAAACCAGGAAAGGGGCTTTCTGGCAATGGTCACCTGTTCTTCCAATGAACCGCCTTCCTGAAAGTGTTTAATTAACATTTTAATTGAAAATCTCTGATTAAATTCCACCTGCTTAAATTTTTTTTTCGCTTCTGGGTCAGAACGTCGGAGTCCTTCTGGCCTCTAGAGATAGTTTCGCCACCCAGCAGGGATTAAAAGGGCAAACTTTTGGGATTCAAAGGGATAAGAGTCTAAGTGCTGGTTTCGGCCTGAATATTCATTTTGCGACACAGAGCCGGCCAGAAGGTCGCTTTAAAAATTAGCTATGCGCTGAAAATAGTTAAAATTGGTGAAACGAATTTGTGCAAGACAATGCCCCGTTCCACGACGCTCAAATTGGATGTCAATAAAACGTCGTATTTATGAATGAACTCTTAGATCGCTTGGACAAAGCGGCGGTTGTGAGCGCCGCTGGTTTCCCCATTGCTGCGCAAACACCTGTCGATGCCGCGCCATTGGGGCCACAATGGGGCCTTTGGTGGCATCATTTCATATTTAATTGCCCGAGGCTGCGTTGCGTGCGTTCTTTATGTGCACGGCTGGAGCAAACATTTTTCGTCCCGTCCGTCGCCCGATTGCTGGGGTGCGTTAAGACGCGCGACACTGCCCAACCGAAAATTACTTTGGGTGACGTATTTCAGGTGCTTTGGTAATTAGTGCAGCCGCATAATCACCTGCCCGCCCACTCAAATTGAGTAACTCCGGGGCCGGGATGTGAGTGAGTGAGGGGCCTGGGAAAGGTTGCGGATGGAATTTCTTCGCAAGTGAAAGTTTTCCACCAGCTTTGGCGGGCTCTGGTGATGTCACAGAAATAATTTACGGTCGCCGCGCCCGGCAGATACCTGGCCGAGAGTTAGGTAAATGGTCGCAATTCGGATTACCTGCGAAATTTAATGGTTTTGCTGTCGAGTTATCAGAAACACCTTGGGCATCATTCGCGTGGACGGCACATTAGCTGGGGGGCCACGGGAAAAGTCCAAAAGACAGATAAGTGCTCATTTGCGGTTCGCGGAGGGGGATTATTATGAATTAATCGCTGCAAGGGACTTTTTGTGTGACGCAGAACTAACACCGGAAATATTCGCTCTGCTTTTGGAAGCTTGGCGGTCATTTTGGGGCTTTTAAAATTGCAGGAAATACGTTTGCGGGTCTTATAGCTAGTAATCGCTAAACAATTTAATTTTTTAAGAATTTCCAGCCAATTAGTCATTGTCGTGTAGAGTTACAAAAACGTTTGAAAGAACAGAAGTCCGGAAATAATATTTATGAATACAATAAGGTCGTGCATTCGAATCTTTCGATTAAGTCATTAATGCAGCGTTATTCTTATGACCAAACAGTTGCAAGTTGACGTACTTTCAAATCATTAACACTTTTGTAAGGACATTCGTTTTCTATATTGATTATTAAATCATTTTTGATAATATTCACAAATTAGTCACATTGTTAGCAAGAATTTTGGTGCCAGATAAACAATTCATAAAAGTTTAACAACTTTTGTAAAACTTGACTATAACTAATAATGGCATCCTTTAACAAGCAGAAATGATGGAAAATCAATTGTATTTTTAATTAGAGTTATTTGCAGTTTGTTCTTTAAATGCTAAGAATTTTAGAAACATATACATACATAGGTATGCATAAAAAGTATATTATTTTTGGAATATGCTCGTTATTCTTCTTCTTGAAGAAGCACCCGATATACGCCCGAATCGGACCTCCAGCATGTTTGAAGCCTTTTTAAAATAAAAATAAAAATATAAAGTTCGGATGTTATCATAGCTATAGATGTAATGGAGTCTTTATATCTGCCTTTTTTTAGGCGAATATAATTAAAGAATAATATAATCAGATTATAAAAATTTTGGTTTGCAGCGAGTGCGTTTCATAAAAAATCGGGCCTGTTGCGGGCATATTATAGGAAAATGCGAACCAATTGCAAGCACAATGCAAGCGTGATGCATGCGGCGTGATTATTCAAAAACCGTGCCTGTTACGGACTTGAAAAATGGAAAATATTTGGGTGTGCATACATCAATTCGGGCGCATTACGATCGTGCAAAAATAATTTAAATATATTCGTTCGGGAGTTAGGGAAACGTAGGTTAAGATTTTTGTGTAAATATAAGCTAGAACATGAATTTAAAGCAAAGAATTAGTCTGAAAATAATATTTTCGTGGACATATGATTCGCTTTAATCTCGGAGTTAAAACTAAAGTATAGCTGCTCCATCTGAGTTAAATCCTCTGCGGCTGCTCCCAGGGTAACTCTGAGCATCCGGGTTTTTTTTTACATGTATATGTGTACATACATGGTTGAATTTATACATAATTCGTAATATAATATAGTATAAATAGGTTATGGCGTATTTTTAGAATCTGCAAACTGATTATTGAGACGACTTTATTCTATGAAAGAAAACAAAAACATTTGGACTATATACTTACTTTCAAATAATTCTTAATCTACATTTAATCCATTTTTTAAATACGTTCGTTTTTACAAGGCTTTAAACGGGTAAATTCATCGCTTTATTCATTCTATCCTAACTGGAGCTAAACTTATAGTTGACTTAAATTAAATCGTTTTAAGGAAAGTGTCAGCGCTAAATTTGAGTTGAACATGCTGACTAATTGCAAGATTAAAAAGCCCATGCGGCTGGGGAACCATTACCACCGGAAGGCCAAGAAATTGTTCGGCAACCCGAAGAAACACTTATCACGCGAAACCAGTTCAGTTCGAGCTTCTTGTCAGTAGTTAGCCGCATCTAAAGGTCAATTGCTCGATTTATGCGATTCAATTTAGCTGCAAAGTCAACTCGACTGGCAGCGCCAATCCACAAGGCGATCCAGGTGGCGGCTGTTATCGGCGAGATCGGCCCAGGGCCGTAGAAATTCACTGCCAATTGCAGCCGCACCGCACCTTTCCCCGCAAATCCATAATTTATAGAATCAAAATGACGACTACAGAACCGAGTTAAAAATCAAACTCTTTTCCAGGAGGAGGACACCATGGGGTTCGGGCAGCGAATGGAGTGCTGCGGCCAGTTCGTGAAGTACAGCTTGTTCGTGTCCAATTTAGTCATATTCGTAAGTGTTCGAGATTTGCATAAAAATTAATTTCATTTTAATTAAATTGCTAATTTATACCGCCCGCTGCCACCGCATTAATTTCACCTTCCCTATACAAAAAACAGGTCGGCGGAGTCGCCGTTTTCTGTCTGAGCGTATGGACTTTGGTGGACAAAAGTTTCATAAATGAACTGCTGGGAACAAACCTCTTTTCAGGGTCTGCGTACGTTTTAATTGTCACCTCGGTGATCACTTGCATCATTTCGCTCATCGGTTGCCTCGGCGCCATAAAAGAAGTCAAATGCATGCTGATGACGGTAAGTTTCTAGCATAATAAAATTTTCCTCGCGGAAATATGAAATTCGAAAATATTGAAGGACTTCCTCTTCTATTTTAGTATTTTATTATAATCTTCTTAATTTTTGTGACGATGTTAATTGGCGGCATCCTGGGCTATGTCTTCCGAGAGCAAGTGGTCACAACAATGAAGCAGGTGAGTCCAAGTCAACCGAAAGAATTTTATAAAACATATTTTTTTTTTCATATTTAAATGTATTTTCGTTTCAAGAATTTAATTCCGGGGATTTCATCAATTTCCCATGTTGTTAAAAAAATATTCGCTGCTTTTCATTTCAACTATGCAAACAAAATTCCGGGTTTTTTTAAACTATTTTATATTAAGTTCTGCATTAACCGATACGGTTTCGAGCCTAAAACGGAAAAAATACAGCATATTCACAAATTTTTTCTTTAAATTATACGCATTTCACGCAATAAAAGTACGAATTTGAAGTAGTTTTTCCAATTAAACGCATGTGTTTATGAGAACCAGTTGTGGAACCGCAAACAAATGAAATTACGCCGAAAATTACTCTAAATTCAATTGCTTCTCTTTACTTTTGTTTTTGCCACACATTTGTTTTAATTCTACGGCCTTGAATTTGTTCACGTAATCCGCGACGCAACGTCTTCGTAGGTACAGCAATTGTCTAGAATTTTTTTATCGATTTAGTTTAATTGGAGAGCGACACTTAAAAAAGTCGTCACGACTCATTTTGCTAAAATCTTCTAATTATGTAGCTAATGTGTTGGCAGCTCTTTTGTCTTCCTCAAAAATACTGTTTTGAAGTCACTTTTAGGTTTTTTGGTGTTTCCTAGAACAGCACCTTACTTTTGTTCAAATCGGAAAAAAACAGAATTTTTTATAAATACTAGAACATGTGTTTCCAAAGTTGACCGACTTGGTCACACACTCCAGGAAGCATACCAAGGTTACCTCTTTTTTGTTAAAACTTTAGGCTCCTTTCTTCCTTAAAGTATGAAAATAACTCTACAGGTTAAATAAGTTAATGAGCAGCTCCAAGTTTTAGTATGTCGGCCATTTTCGGAAATTAATTAATTTTACCTATTAATAAAACTTCCACAAATATTTTTTTAATATTTAAAGGTAGAACTACCATTAGTTTGCATTTTATTAGAGGAATGCGTTCAGAAATTTTTCCTGATGACTCTTTCATACCAACAACACAGAGAATGTTTCTAAATATTTAGTTGGAAACAAAACAAACTATTTGAATAATAATGCATTAAAATACGAATAGAGATTTTTAATTTCTAAACGAAATGAAATATCGACTTGAGGCATCGTCAAGAACATTGTTTTTAGACATTATTATTAAGTCGTTATTTTTGAATATAGTTAACATCCATTTTTTGAAAAATTCACTTGAGGGTTATTTACACGATAAGATTTAATTAGACAAGTTGTCAAAATGATATATTATTAAAAAAATGGATTTATACCACTTTCAAAAAGAACGGCTCATATTTTGTTGCCAGATCTCTCACAAAAGCGTGCTTTAGGTATGTGAGAAGTTTTACAATATTATTCAATCCTTGTATGTACTTAAAGAACAAATACTAAAAATAGGTTAGGAAAAAAGTTGTAAGTCGTTTACGAACGCATTTATAATTTTACTTCAAAATAAAGAATTGAGATTAATTAATTACCAATCCTAAGTTGAAATAATTTCTGATCATGATTAAAATTTCTTATTACATTTATGACCGATTTCACAGTTAAGTTCTGATCGTCACTTAAGTTCCCGTTTAATCATTTTTCTATTTCTCAGTGCAAACTTAAGTGTACCTACATTACGGCTTAAGTGGTCGCTATACTTAAGTCGCCAAAATTGGCAACTTAAGTCTCGCTTAAAGAAATTTTTTGACATGTCGTGTGGAAAATTCACAAATAAACAAGTTGTTTTTAAAAATTCGTATTTTTATTTTAAAAATGAATATACTGATTAAAATATATTGATTATAAAACTTCTCAAATTTTCAAAAATTCATTTTAGTTACCTTTGACTTTAATAACGTCAAAATAATTCGTTTTTCGTGAGAGAGCCCCTCCTGAAACAACCACAAGCCGCGTTCTTTTCGTCTATCCAGAACAGAAGGCGAGTTTATATTGAACGGAAACTTATTAACAGTTTCTCTGAATAAGAATTTGGGATTTGCTTCAATATTACATCAAATTGCCATGATTTTAATAATGCAAAACTTCAAAATTTGAACTGAGCATTTTAAAGAATAATTTTTTACTTCAAAGTGTGAAAAAAATCAGTGCAACTTGATGCTATTTTTAGGATTTTAAATCTTTGCTGTACGAAATTCATATGATAAATTTCAAATCAATGCAAAATCTCCTGTTGTTCTGGATAGACGAAAAGAACACAGCTACAGTGTCCTACATAAAAGAGTAAAATGCTTAAGTTCTCACTTAGCTAAGCGTGAAATAAAATAGGACTGTGAAATCGAAAATACTTAAGTCGTCACTTAAGTTTCGCTGTGTGCTTAGCTACGAGAGAACTTAAGTGCGCACTGTGAAATCGGGCATTATACTTTTTAGGGTTTTCCATAGCATACGAAGTAAGTAAGTAACTTGCACTTGACTGGTTTTTTCGTTGTTGAATATCAGTACATTTAACCCTCTTATCTTGCTCATCTCGATGTTCAATACTCGTACATTTAAGAAAACTTAGTTGTATTGGTATTTATCAATGTAAAAATTGGTGAAAGTATCCAAAAAAAATATCTCACCATAATTTTATGTGCTTTAACACGTGTTATGCATTTACACGTGTTGCACTAAAATGTGTTTTACTGTCAATAAATGTCGTCTATCTTTTTAGGAAATGCGATCGTCACTAAAATTATATGGAAACAGACGTGAAGTTACACAAGCCTGGGACCACACACAAGAACGATTGAAGTGCTGTGGCGTCGAATCTTGGCATGACTGGAATTGGTATGGACCAATTCCAGAGTCATGCTGCCAAGAAGTCTTCGGGGGACAGCGGAAACCCTGCGTCGAATATCCGAACCTTACGAACCTCAACAGCCAAGGGTGCATCTACGTGGCCACTCAGCACATCCGCGAACATGCTGCGATCATTGGAGGAACTGCAATCGCTGTGGCCATTATCATGGTAATTTACACCTTCAAAATTTCCAAACTCTCCGTTCTAACAATACTTTTATTTAAATTTAGATATTTGGAATGATCTTCTCCTGCTCCCTGTTTGGCATGATCGAATGATGACGCATCGCAGATGTTTCATTAATTTAAAATCGGTCTTTTTGTTTAACTTTGATACAAGTGTTTTTAAGCTCACCTAATGAGTTTTCTTTATTTTAGTGTAAATGTTTAAGAAAATGTTCATCACTTTAAATGCCCAAAAAAGTATTAAGTATATCCGTCCATTTAAGCGAGCTTTTGTACATAAGTTGTAGGATTTCTCTACAAACTTAGGAGCCATGCATTAAGTCGAGTTTTCATTCAATTAGTTAGTATTTATTTAAAGATGATGTACAAATCCGTCCAAGTCCATTGCTGCTAAACTAATGTTACCGATAGACGATAAGCGCTTTTTAATTGTTTTTATTTTCTTTATTTTGTAATTATAATATTGTAAGATATTTGTAATGAAGTTTTCTTTAAGAGAATTTTGCGTATATGAATTTCCCTGTTTTCTTCCCATATCTAACATTTCGTTTTTCGAAGCTAACATATTATAAAAATGTAAACTTAATCCTTAATTTCGTTAAAATTGACCGATTTTTTATATTAGAACAGTTTCATCTGAGAAAAAATACTTTTTATTAATTTTTGCCAAAATAAAATCTGAAAACCCAATCCTCATTAGGGATATTCCTTGAGACGGTGGAAGAGTTTAAGGTTTGAAAGATTTATATTTTTGAATTTCATATTATGTCGTTTTAAAACTTCCCCTTTTTCGGCTTGTGATAACATTAAACACCTTGATTAAAGAAATTTAGAATTTACTATAATGTGTTTTATAAACATTATATTTTTACTCTAAAAATTATTTTTTGTATATTGGACATAAAAGGCATTCCATTCTAAATAATTCGTGATTATAAAAACGCTTATAAATAGAATGAATCCATCACGAAAATGGTCACGTTATCTAAATAAAACAATTCAAACTGCAATAACAACCCATCGACCTAGATAATTTAATCCTCTTATTTATCTGCGACTGTGAGAAATTTCTTGAACCCATCGTCGCTGCATTTCTCACTCAATTCCCTGCCAAATCGCCTTTTGAATAGCATCGGCCTAAAAACTGCCGCTTCCAATCTGTTTCTGTGCCAGAACAAAAGTAATCAAAAGGCATAAAATAATTTTATTGCAAATAAACTCCGGCACCAGCTCAAGATTGAGGCTTAAAGTCATTTATCGGTGGTAAACTTCTTCCAGTAAACAAGACGCAAACTGAAAATAATCTGAAGCATGAAATTTGGCGGTTTTTCAAGATGTTTAAAATTTTATACGCTGGAAAACATGTTTACCGCGAAACATTGACTTCGTAAAAGGAAAAAATTTGTAGGGTTTTTTTACATCACCGTAACATCATCGATACATGTGGATTGGCGATGCCGAGGAGGTGCGGTGAGGATATCACGGAAACACATTAGCCCTCGTCACAGCTGGAAATCGATAGACGCTCCAAAGTAACTCCTCGTAATTTGCGAGTGCTCTCAACCCATCGGGAGTTCGACAGTGAAATCGGTTCAGTGAACACATGATGCAAAACATGCTCAAGGTGATGGCGAATTGTGCGATATATTTGCCTCTGATTACCCAAGTCGAATTTTCCTTTTGGAAAATATTTGTTGATAAGACATCGAGAGAATAGGGCGGAACCCCTTTCAAACACAACTCTAAAGTCGTTTAAGAGTTGTAACGGCCTGATCGATGTGTAGTACGATATCGAGGACAATAAAAAATTTTCAAAAGAATTCCGAAAAACATTTGGAAACTAAACAAAGACATTATACTTGAAATAACCACATTAAAAAAGTATTCCATAGGTAAGTAATGTTGTACAAATAATAATAAAAGTAAAATGTTATATAATAATAAAAGTAAAATATCTAGTTACACAATTTAACACCTGGATTTTTTTTCGGTAGATTACGAAGTAAGAAGCTTTATTTTTGAATGATTTTTTAAAAATGTGTTAACACTGTCTACAAAATCTATATTATGTATTACTACCAACACTTTAAAGAGGCTAAGGATACTTTTTGATTATTTTGATGTATGACAAATAAAACAGATATAAATAAATCCAGAAACAAGACATAAATTGTTTTTAGACCGTTGTTACCATGTCAACTATCCTCAGTTATGGTCTTATTAGCTTAAAGAGTAATTTGACTAAATTTCGAAAGGTCTAAGTCCGAAATTTCAAAAGGCCTAAGTTCGAATTCTTACTTAAATTAAAACAAACGAAAAAGCAAACTTACGAAAGAGGAAATCCCTAAAAATATAATATTAAAAACGGAGTCCAAAAATATCAGATGTTATTTTTATTTCTTTTACATTCTAATTTTTAGTTATAAAAATTCACTGAAAAACAAATTTGAACTAATTAAATATTAAATTAAGTTGCCGATACTGATTGTTTGCAAGTTGATCTAAGAAAACCTATATTAATAAAACATACAAATTTTTTTACGATTTTAAATCCGAAAAAGCTTATTATCAATTTCATCCAGCCACCAAGTCCACGTGTTGTCATACAATCCTGGATCACACCGGGGATCCTTTGGGAGCCGGACATTTGGAACTGCACTGCGTTGATAGTCTTCAACATCGTTCCACATCGATTCCACTTTATTTGGATGCAGCCACGCCAAGTTGTAGTATTCGCAAGGATCAACATCGATGTTGAATAGACATGGTGCGGACTGTGGATCACATATGTACTCTTCTTGTCCTTCCCCGTACTGCAATTTTTTGCATCTTAAAGTGGCTTGAGATCGCATTCTTCGAATATTGTAGGGCGTAATGGAATGTTTCGGTGAAAGGGTTGTAATCGTTTGAGATACCGCCGAGTTTAAAACGACATTGGTGTACTGCCTTGCCCTAGGATCCACTTCATTACCAATTTCGCCCATCCATTCGTCATACTGTCCGCCGTCGGTTGTACCATTCACCAACTTCCAATGCCCTTTTTGATAAGAACTATATCCCACTACGTCGTCGATATTGTGGAGAACTTCTGTCCTCTGTCCAAAAACCCCTTTTGACAAAGAGTCCCACATATCATATCCATCCAATTCTAGCGTTGGACTTAGTTTGATTCCTGCAACGCGTGCTAATGTTGGCAGCCAATCAGAAACGTGGAATAGTTGCCTCGAAACCCTTTGCTGAGACTTAAACAAAGGACTCCAGATAACTCCAGGACTACGGTGACCACCTTCCCAAGGGCTATTTTTTTGCTGTACAAAATATCTTATTAATTAAATGTCCCTTGATGAATTTTTTTTATGTTAATTTTACCCCTCTCAGTGGATAGTTAGAACCAGCGTTAGCGTGGACTCCTCTAGTCGGGGCCCCATTGTCCGAATAGAACAGAATTATCGAATTGTCTAACATCCTCGTTTCGCCAAGGGCACTCACAATTCTTCCAACACTTTCGTCTAGTTTTGAAACCATTGCTATGATTTAAAAAAATATTTGTTATATTTTATGAGTAACTATATACTTACAAATTTACCGGCATATATGCGTCTTTCGGGATCTGCGATGTAGTTGAATTTTTGAATTTCCTCAAGTGGTGCTTGCAGAGGGAAATCGTCATTCCCGGTGTGTGGAGCCAAATGATTGACCACTAAAAGCATCGGCTCAGAAGTATCGTGCTCTCGGATAACTTTCACAGCCTCGTCTGTAAACAAATCTGTGGCGTATTTGCCTCTACTCACAGTGTCTACTTCCAAATTTCTTCTCATATCATGTCCTCTACTATAATTTCTATCCTAGAAAATTAGTTTTTAGGAAAAGTATTATGTTTTCATGAAGGTGACAAATAATTCAAAATTTTGAGTAAAAAACTTACCGACATAAATAGACTGTGATCAAAATAATCGATATAACCAGCAATGTATCCAAAGGCACTATCAAAGCCCCTATTAGTTGGAAAAAAGTCTTTTCTTGCAAGTCCTAAATGCCACTTGCCAACGAGCCTAGTTCGATAACCAGCATTTCTAAAAATTTCTGCCATAGTTGTTTCAGTAAGCGGAAGGCCCCATGGCTCATCCGAAACGATAACCCAATGTTGCAGTCCTGTAGGAAAGAACTTCTTCATTTTTATAATTTGTTTTTAAAATGGCTTATATACGCGTAACATTTAAAAGTTTACCTATATTAATCGGATGCTTTCCAGTGAGAAAGGAGCCCCTAGATGGCGTGCACATAGACGGAACATAGTAGTTGTTGAGGATTACGCCATGGTACCCAAGTGCGTCGATATTTGGAGTAAGAAACTGGTTCGACCCCTTAAAACTGAGATCGTTGTAACCCTGTTGAATAATGAATAATAAAAAATGTTCTTCTATAGTGGTCAGCAAATAGAACATACCAAGTCATCTGCTACTATCGCGATTATATGCGGTGGTGTTGCACTTTTAGATCCATTAATAGAAATTAGTAAAACATTCAACTGCAACAGGTAAACTACCCATTTTGAGTCCATTTTAATTTATCTGTCATGTAAAATATTTAATGTAGGCATATAAAAATGGCCAATGAATTAAATTAAACCCTGAGGAATGTTGAAAAATCAAAATTAATCTATATATTAATACGTGAAGGGAAAACTTTGTACCCCTTTTTAAGCATATTGCACGGACGGATGAGTGTGAGATTTGGCATAGTTAAAATTTATATGGAGAAGAAGTGCAGAAAGCTTAAATTTATATATAATATGTGTTACAAATACATTTAATTAAATAAAATAAAATTCATTTTATACGTTCATACTGTCTATGTCAAACACATAGTAGTCTGTGGTTAAACTTTCGTAATTTTATTATTGACAGTGCCAATTTCAAAAACATAGTAGACTATGTATATTCGTATCTTTCGTAATAACCCCAGTAGGTCGAATTTCGACCACAGGGCGACCACTAGTATAACATATATTATTCTGTGATATATCTCGAAATTTAAGTTTTTCAATCAACCAATATTATGTTCATATAAAATCGAAACAAGAAAATCCCCTTTTTCTAGATCCACATTGGAAATCTCTGTCCATGAATTTTCTTGTTTTAATGTTTTAATTCGCCGGAATTAATTATAGTCTTGCGAAAAATATTGTAAAAAATTAGATAATTTTAACGTACTTTCTGAATTGCAATGCAATTAAGCTAAAAACACGATTTCAACTTAAGTATAATTACCATAGTTCTTACTCATTTAAATTTTAATTAGCTTATGATGGAATTAACGGACATTTTCAATGGTGTAAAATTTTGACGGTCCGGTTTTGAGTGAGTCAAATGCTTATAGAAACACGCAAAAGTAGAATGTTATTCCGTATAATTTTTTACAACAGCATCTTGTAAATTCTAATTTTCTAGAATTTTTTATGTTCTTGAAATTTCAAAGAATGTTAATGATTACACAAGCTTGTACATAGAATAAAAACAATTTCTCTTATCGAATTTTGTAGCTGATTATGGTGTTTTAGGACCTTCTAATTACGAATGTAAATTCCGATTCCTCCCATTGCATCAGGATTTGTCACAATACAAATCAATGTAATTACTCAAAAATTATAGCTATAGGGTAGGTACTCAAGTGACAAATATCATAAAACAATGTGTACTTTACATAGTTTTTTATTTAAAAAATTCTTTATCTGCGAATAAGTATTATATTTTAATAATAATTAATTTGCAGAAGCTTGTGAAACCTTTTCTTTTTTCGCAAAGCCATGTAAAAAGTATTTATAATACGAGTAGGTACATCCGATTTCAAAAAGTAAACTGACATTTATTTCAGCAACAGCTTTCCATTTGTAAGGTAAGGATTACTTTCTTAATGAGAAAACTAACCAGTGATAAATAAACAGAAATATTATTTCGAAGATACCCTCATTAATTTATCGATATTAAGTATAATAAGATAACACTTTTTGATTTTTTACCAATTGAACCGTAATTACACTTTATAAGATATTATTATCTTATTTGATCTTATTAATTTTAACTGATCCTTTCAGCACACCAAAAACTATAAACCTCACTACTCGAACTTTAAAAGGAACATTCGTTCTAGAATTTTTTTATTAGAGGATGAAGTTACCTTTATTTTATAAAATCCAATTTTCAGGTATCAAAAAAATTTAAGTGAAACTTAACTCTCAAAAAAGTGTTGTTTTATTAAACTAATTGTTAATAATTATGTTTTTCGATTATTATTATCACTAGATGCCACGCCGTTGAAAATTTCGTTCGTAATGTTTAAAATAACTTCACTTTTATTACATAAATTGTATATGTATCGTCGGAATAATTTATTTATCCTTGATCGCAACAGCCATAAATCTTTGGTGTTAATTCAGTGAGTCACTAACTTAATTAAAAAATCAAAACAAAACTCCACTCAATCTCGTGTAATATCGCGGAAATCACTTAAGCACCTCCATCGCACAATGACTTAAAGCTCAAAATCACTGCAAAACATAATGATAATATTTCAGATTTTCAATAAAATCATGGTCAGTCTGAGCTTCTGATAACCTCGGGGTCAGTGTTACAAAGTGTTACGTTATTTTCTATTTATTAATTTGACGCCTCAAATTGTAAACGATCTGTTGATAGCAGCTCAACAATGAAACCGCGCATAAAATCGTTTAATCCGTCAATACGTATACGTACATTTAAATTTTATATTCCGGCAACTGGTTAAACGAAATCCGCGCAACTTTTTTTCTAAGCTCTAAAGATAAGCGCAGACCGCGGTTCTGCTGTTTAGATACTTGTCGTTAACTGAACACCTTAACGAGCTCGCAACCTCTTTTTATCGATTTTGGGCTATTTGTTAAGTTAACACATCCTCCACACGTCAGAACAATTATATTAATTTTAATGCGTTCACTTAACCGAACAATTGTCTGGCACACCATAAAACGCTTATGGGCTTAATTTTAGGTAAATTAAAACTTAGATACTGTAGGTAAAACAACACCGGCAGATAACCTCTTTTGAATTTCGAGCATAATTAACCTTGTGTTGCAATTAAAAAATCCACAGCTTTGTATTTAATTGTTACAAAAGCGTTTAGTTACTTTAAGTTAGTAAACATAATTTTACAGCGTTCGAACATAAATAACTGCGGCGAGGCCTCTTCTCGGACTACCTCCGCGAGCCGAAAATCTTGCCGCGAGTTTATTTGATTCGAAAGAATTTAAAAAGTATCAGATACTTGTTCTTGTGGTTTTTTGCACCTTTCCAGAAAATGTTTTTTTTTTCGCAAATGTTGCGGTCTCGCCTTCGTTTCGAATTATGGTTTTAGGTATACATTTGTAACAAACTTCCCGAAAAGTCGTTGAACTCTTATCCACTTGATTTACGTTCCAATTTGAGACAAGCAGTTCTTTCAGTTTTTTTCTGCACTTAACTGCCGCATTTCTTTTGATTGCGTATTTTTTGATTATTACCCCATAATCTGATTACTTCGAATATGTTTAAACGTTTACTAATGAAGTCGAAGCATAATTAAAAGCGTTATTTTAATTGAAATTTTCACTGCGTAAATTAATTTTTATATGCGATAGCCTTCAATTAAATTTTACAGAATGCGATTCCAAAATTCTGGCAGAATCTACAAATGTTTGGCATGAATATAATGCTCATGAGATACACTACTCCAAACAATTAAGGGAACAAAAAAAATCTAAATTTTTTAGTGATTTTTGGCGGGCTGTATCTAAGCGAGAAATATCGATATCGTATCGAGGATCTAAAAAAAGCGTCTTAAAGCTCCAAACCTCTAGTTTTGGAACTTTCGGTGAAACAATTTTCAAGACCACGGTTCTCACGCAATCCAAAGAAATAGAACCAAAAAAAATGTTTCAAAATTTTTAGTATTTTTTCTTTGGATCCACGGACTCGGACAATTTTTGTTTTTATTTGACCACCCTATGGACCAGATAGCCTGTTAATTCAGCTTTAATTTTATTTTTTCCAATCCTTGTTACGTTGATATTCAATACCCAATATCCAATATTTAGCGAAAAAGGAGACATTTGTATTCAACCATCGATATCTCAGGAACCAATGATCGTACAGGAAATTTAAGCGCAGTTTCGGAAACTGGAATAAATTTCCTAAAAGGATCTGTCAAGGCTTTTAAAAAAACAATTTGTTTATATCCGTAATTTCAATTTAAAAAATGTCAAAAAAAGTAACTTTTTCCCTTGTTTTGGTAAATCGACCGAATTTTTGCAAATACTGATGGAAAGGCTAAGGTTTCTAGGTTTTTTTACACCTCAGTGTACCCCCAATAGTCCTGCAAATCCGCTGATCGATCCTTTGGACGGTTCCTTCGGCCCGATTGATAAAAGTTTTTGAAAAATTAAAGGAACAAGAATTGTGTTCTTAAACATAGGGTTTGGTAATTTTCGTAAAAATGGAAAAAATCATTTTGTTTCGAATTTTCTTGCAAATATTCATCAGTCTCTTTGTAAATTTTAAAAAAATCGAAAATTAACACAAATCGAAAATTAAAAAAAAAAATCTGAAAAAAACAATTTTTTTTTTTGATATTTTTTAATTTTCGATATTTTTGAGACGTGTAAAAAAACCTAGAAACCTTAGCCTTTCCATCAGTATTTGCAAAAATGCGGCCGATTTACCAAAACAAGGGAAAAAGTCACTTTTTTGACATTTTTTAAATTGAAATTACGGATATAAAAAAATTGTTTTTTTAAATGCCTTGACAGATCCTTTTAGGAAATTTATTCCAAATTCCGAAACTGCGCATAACTTTTCTGTACGATCATTGGTTCCTGAAATATCGATGGCTGAATACAAATGTCTCCTTTTTCACTAAATATCGGATATTGGATATTGAATATCAACGTAACAAGGATTTGAAAAAAGAAGATTAAAGCTGAATTAACTGGTGGTCAAAGCTGAATAGGGTGGTCAAATAAAAAAAAAAATTTCCGTTCGTGGATCGAAAGAAAAAATACTAAAAATTTTGAATTGCGTGATAACCGTGGCCTTGAAAATTGTTTCACTGAAAGTTCCAAAATAGAGGGTTGGAGCTTTAAGTCGCTTGTTTTAGATCCTCGATACGATAATTTCTCGCTTAGATACAGCCCGTCAAAAATCACTATAAAATTTAGATTTTTTTTGTTCCCTTAATTGTTTGGAGTAGTGTATTTGGATCTTGAATAATTTCACAGGTATTTTAATCCATTTATTATATTAGATTATAAATTAGTATTTGTATTTATGAGCCCAAGAAAAAATATATGTATGTATATTTAAATTGTTGTCTAGACGTATATCTTATATAAGTGGA
This sequence comes from Machimus rusticus, assembly GCA_951509405.1. Classification (NCBI taxonomy): domain Eukaryota; kingdom Metazoa; phylum Arthropoda; class Insecta; order Diptera; family Asilidae; genus Machimus; species Machimus rusticus. The sequence goes on along the minus strand of OX608050.1, from coordinate 20,408,878 downwards.
TAGTGTTTATCATCATCACATTACATTTTATTTACTTTCTTTTATGTATTTTATTTTAAATTTGCTAATTTCTTTAATTGTTATTAGCAAACTGTCATAAGTTAAGCTCCTGGTTTAATTACTTAAATTCAAATCTTTCTTAAGTGGTGATAAGATTGTGATATCCAAACAATGGGCAGTCCAAGGAAAATGAAAACAAATTTCGAACTACATACATACACTGGAAAAAAAAATTATAGCAATTTTAATTAATCTTTTATTGATTTTCAGCCTGCTAATTGAATTAGTTGTTATATGTAATTTAAAGTAGTGAAATCAACTAAAATAGTTGAGAAAATAACTAATTTTGTAAATGTTTTTCCCACTGTTTTAGTTCTTTCAACTAATTTAGTAGTTGGTTTTTCTAATCTTTTTCTTTCAGTGGTCCTGACTGCAATTGATGTGATTTATTTCCTAAAAATGGTAAATTAAAAAATGATGGATAAAATGCTGCAAAATATTTTTAAATCTTTAAGAAATAAAATCAAGATCTTACGAAAAGTAATAATTAGACGGCGATTTCTTCTTAATATCATATCATATAATGTAAGTACATGAATACGTACTATTGAAATTATTTTATTTTAACCACATTATGCTTATGAATTAAATTTGATCCCAAAATAGTTAAGTGCAATACTTACGACTTAATAAACTCGCAGCTATCCAAAAACATTTCAGTAATCTAGATTAAAAAGAAAAATAGTAATATGTAGTAGTAACGTTTTGTAAATAAGTTTGTTTATTAAGTAAAAATCTCTCTTAAAATGTAATAAAATCAGAAAATAAACAAAATTCCTCAGGAATTGCCTCTACATACAAACATCACATCAGTCTCACAATAAAGCCCTAAACTAAATTGTTTGCTTAAGTCTAACTTATGGAACACTGCGATCAAAAGGTGAACGATCTTATCGGAGCCGGCAGGGAGCAAATGATATTGTGGATTGGAATCGCCGCGAATCCGGCGACCGCGATGCCAAAGGAGTCGGCCTGCGCCACAATGCCCATCGCGAACACCCTTCGAACCGGCGAGATTTCTTTAGACATCCTGTAGAAGGTGTTCACGTAGGCCCCGCCGCCCAGAAGGCCTTCCCAGAGAACGATGGCGAACACTATCCAAATGCTTGGTGTTACGAAGAAAACGACTTCGATTACGAAATAAACGACGTTTATGCACTGCAAAACAGCCAAAATCCAGACTTTTTTCACCGTGAACAAATTTACAGAGGACCGGGATATGAAAACGCCAATCTGGTAGTCCACGTTCAGCCATCTGTACTGAGCCTTTTTGTCTAAGAACGTGTCTTCAAAGTAGACTAGTTCAAACTGAAATACAATTATGTTTTTTCAAATAATTTCTTTTCACACAGTGCATTAATTAAGGGCCATTTCATTATAATTTATATCATCAAGTTCAAGAATAAATAAATAAAAAGGTTATTCGCTTGAATCGTTCTCTTAAATTAAGTTTTGTCTAAATTGCTAACATGTCTATAACCAAAAATTTCATACTTTTGTTTCCTTTAATCTGTTATACATTGAATGTTGTATATTTCTTTTTTTATAATATGTAGACAAATTGGGTATCCACAAAAACTTAGGATTAAAATAGTTATTAATCATGAAAAATAAAAATATTCTATACTTTGCATACATTTTTTGGAAGACAACGAAGTTTATACAAATTCACAAGTAGCACGACTTTACACATTTGATGATTTTATATGAAACGACCCTAAATTTATGTTACTCACCAATCCCTGGTTGATGAAATACTCAAACAAGTAAACCAAAGTTAGGGGCATCATATATCTCATGAGGTAGAAAATATACTTGAATTTTTCGGCCAAACCTATCAAAGGTTTCTCATCATCCTCAATCTCTTGGAGTTCAGAAGAGCTGGAGGCAGCGCTATCCGATGGCAGACTTGATGGACGCCTGAGGAGAATCCAGAAGGTAAACGATTCGATAGCTGGAACTATTAGCATAATAAGCATTGTAGTTACTGGACCAATCTTTAGTGACTTTAGAGCTGCATACGAAAGGGATCCGATTATGCCAGCTCCGCCAGTTCCGGATGACCATGTCGAGACGACGTTCCTAGGAGATTAAGAAGTCTATCAGAACTGAAATTTATAGTACAATTTATATATTACTTATTGAATTTTGATGAGTATGCGAGAAGAGTTGTTTCACCAATTCCTGAACTAGCAGATGTGAATACAACTCCCAAAATGGCCATCCAACTTGTTTTGGCAAATGCAACCAATAGAAATCCAGCCGCCGCCAAAGCTATTGATGAAAACACTCGCGCACTGTAGAGGAAATGAAAAAATTAGGTTTTTTGTTTTAATGCAGAGCATTTTTTTTTAATTATATCTCATCTTATACATATATATAATTCTTCTGTACGTGTGTATGTCACTGAACTCCTTCTAAACGGTTAAACTGATTGTGATGAAATTTTTGGTGTGTGTTTGAGTGGTACCATGTATTATTTAGATTTACAATCGGACCCGATAGGAGCCACTAGATGGCGCTGCAATACATCAACTTCTATAACGTTTAACCGATCGTCATGCAAATTGGTATATGCAGGTATTTCAACATGGTGAATATTTTAGCGCTATTCATTTTGTTATAGCTCGCCAATAGATGGCGCTGCAGTACATCAACTACACCGTTTAACCGATCGGCATGAAAATTGGTACAATATAAGTAGATACTTGAACATGGTGAATATTTTCGCGCAGTCTTGCTATAACTGCCACTAGATGACGCTGCAGTACATCAAATTCTGTACCGTTCAACCAATCGTCATGAACATTTGTGTACGTAGGTATTTGAACACGTTTAATATATTTGCGTTATTCATTTTGTTACGAACTGTGTTTTTGGAATTTTGACGCTCAATCACGCCAAAACGGGTTAACAGATTTAAATGAAATTTGGAACACAGATAGAGAATATCTTGAAGATGGACATAGGATAATTTTTATTTGCATGCTTCAAAATAGCGGATCCAAGATGGCAGATGTGTTTTAAAAGATTATGCGATTAACATTAAAATTGGTACTTGGAGGTTGCTGTGGGAGTTTACGAATTCTAGGTGGCGGGTTGTTATATTTGAAAGTTTATGCGATTTGCACTAGCGACGAAAGACCGGAATGCCCGGGCAAAGCCGGAAGCGGAACAGCTAGTATAGCTACATTTAATAAAGTCAACCACTTGTGCTAATTTTAACATCTTTTAATGGCAAATCTAATCTAAAAGATCAGTAACGTTCTCGTGTACTACTTTAAATTTATGGACTTTTCTTGCTAGCACGTGTTTTTTAAAATGATAAAAATGAAAAAGCTTTTATAAATTAAAGCAACAGTTCTACAACTTCTATTTGAGCACGTTTGCTTTAATAATTCAGTAGGTTTTCCGATAAAGTTCGATTACAATATTAATAAAAGCTCCACGAGTCCGAAGTTCTTGAAATAAATTAAATCGGGTAGTATTAGTAATAATGCTTGCTAAATTTAGTCTAATCTAAATCATCACAGTGCAAAGGTTGTTCTATTGCTCAGAATCATCAAACGTATGAAATTTGCTAAAAGGTTTGTGTTCGCGAAATGATATGATATGATCTTATCAATCTTAACTATTTCACGTTTCTAATACAATAGACAAATCCTACATTGGAAATTTTTGTAAAGCGAATACTTACTGTACCCAAAATGGGATAAAGGGCGCCGACATTTTCACAAATAACGCTGGAATTATATCAGCCAACAAAATCGTACCAGTTGAAGCAATGTTGCAGTGTCTACCAGAGTCCGATTCAACGCCATCTCCATCGTCACTCTTGAAATTCAAATGGAAAATAAATAAAAATGTCTTCAACATGATCATGTACATAATATGTAATTAGTGATCCATAGCAATTGAATTACACTAGATAGGCACTAGATACTCACATGATCAGGATTAAATTGTTCAATGATATCGTGGGCGGCGCTCAGCATCACCACGTACCCGTAATTGTTGCACAGCCCTAAAATCCAGTAGGCAGTTAAATCCCTCCAAAGTTGTGGATCCTTTTTGCTACTTTTATCGCTCAAGATCGCCTCCCTTTGCTTCGCCGACTCTCGAGGTGACACCATTTCGATATTTGGAGTTTGTTCACTAACTGGATTCGTATAACCCTGAAAAGTGATCCAAACACGTTTAAGTAGAGTTCTTTTTAACAGAGTCAGTGGCAGCTTATCTTTCAAATAGCACTATACAATATTTCGAGAGTTTGAACCAATTAGCAACCGTGCGATCACTGATAAAGCCAGAAAGCTTTTTCTCGAAGGTAAACATTGTCGATTTCAGAAAAAGGTCTTTCAAAGTATATAGTGAAAAAACAAACTAAAATTCGACGAAAAATGCAAAACATTAGGAGGAAAATCAATAATGCCAATATAGGACAATGTGTTAAAAATCGCTTAAAGAAAACATTCTTTAAAAGTATAAAACTACAAAGAGGTCGCTAATTCCACTGTAAGCAATTTCTAGAACACTTTCCAATTCAACTATCCGTAGTTAGTAGTTTTAAATTTACGTAGGATCACTTTAAGTATAATTTCTTTATTTCCCGCAGCATCCAATCCGGCGTGCATCTTGCTGTCTGCAAGGTACTTTCCCTTGGCAAGCTGCTTAATAACAGAACAGATTGTACAAATACAGATTGCAAAGCTGATGTTCTTTAAAATGAGCTGAATTCGAAAATTCGCTACAAAAGATGATTATATTTAATACCCGTAAATGGCCTAATTAACGTAATTTAAAAATTACAACAGAATGTTCTGCTGGTTTACAATTATACATATGTTGGCTACATATAGCCAATAGTAGTATGATATAATCTAATTTTATATTCCATTCATAAACACATTTCGTCCGGGAGATGTAGATAAATATTATAAGTATTATATTTTAGCACATATGAATTATTTTAAATTATTTAATGTTAAGTTTGTATGAATAAGGATTTTATTTTTTCCTTGTTATCAATTACAAAATACCTTCCTCATATTAAAAAGGTATGGTTTTACTATGAATTTTGTTGCTTACTAATATTATTTACTTTTGAAAATTACAATACATAATTGTTGAGAAAGATATATTTTAGAAATACATACCGCCACATTTAAGTGATTATTGTTGAATATTGTAAACTAGGTTATGCATGTCTTTATTTTGTATGCTTGTCTTGAAATAATCCTGGATTTCAACATCATTTTATTCTTCTAGGACACAATTATGGATCACTTCGAAAAAGTCTTAGTCGATTTGCAGAATTTTCCATGAATTTTAGTTAAAAAGTGCGGTCAAATTCCTTACACACAACTATATCATGTAATATGCATAATATGTCAAAGAAACCACAATTTGCCTATTGGTGCAATATTTCAAAAATGACTGCGTCAGCAAACACTGCAACGAACAAGGGTTTCTAAGTTTTTTTTTTTAAATGACTGCAAGCAATATTAATTAGATATTACTAGAATTAAGGTGAAAATCCGAGGCAGATCAAAAACGATTTGGTGGAACCAAATAATAAAAAAAAATACGACTTAATAAATTAGAAGATCTTTTTATATACCTATCCTTTAATTTTCTAAAAATACTATTCTACTCGTAAGTATCCTATAAAAACTTAGAAGCTTCATATGGTTTCTTCAAGTTTATGAAGAAATTCGAACCATTTGGGGTTCGATTTTATTTTCCGCCAGTGTATACTATATGTAACAGTAAAATTTAATCAATCAAATGCAAAATATGCAAAAAGAAAATCCAATAAAATCGTACGCCTAACATTCTGCAAAGTACTTTTGCTCTAATTAACAACAAAAAAAAAAGTAGACATTATCGCCAATTTAATGATAGTGCCTCAAATGTGTGTGCAAGCGAATTAGGCTGAGTATTCAATTTTCATATCTATCAGATAAACTTGTGCTGAGCACGAATGTAGCATTCCTGGATTTAATCAAATGCCTGAGAAATACTCCATGCGATAATGGATGTAGTATGTAATTATTGTCAAACCACTGACTAATTAAAAATGCTTCGATTTATCTCTTGGACAATATCTAATGAACACACTCATCATTTGTTTTCCAAAAATCACGCGAGCATTCAAAGATGAGTGTTATGTTCTAAACAAGTTTGTCATTAAAAGAAATTATCATGCAATGCATTTTACAAACAGTTCGATTTTAATTTGAGCTCTAAGCCGAAACTTTGATGCTAAATAATAAACTTACATATGTATGTACATATGTATGGAATCATAGACTATCAAATTTCCTAAATTTTATAGAAATATTTCGAAAAGGCAAATTAACAAAATCGTTTTGTAATTTTGTCATTATTTTAGCCGGAGAACAATTTATATAATAACGCAATGTTTTTTAAATTAACTTACTAAACAAAATGCTGACTTTCGACAAGAGAAACAAATTGTCAAAATCGACAAAGTTTCGATAGATTTACAAATAAAATCGTCCAATAGAAAACAAACCAAGAAAAATTTTGAAAAAATCAGATCATACTTACCAAGTGCAAATGTGAACTTTTAGATGGCAGCTAATCAAAATAGCCATTTTTTAAAAGTAAATTCTTTATATTTTGCCAGATAAGCGGTTTTCTTTTCTGTTTTTATAATGCTGCAATTAAATTATGTGTAAAATAACACCAATCAAATTGAAAATGTATAACAAGTACTTTGATCACATTTCATCCGCAACCACCGTGATTTTGTTCGTAATTTCTTATAGAATTCATTTGTAGTTGAGTATAACTGCTGAAATAATTAACGTTATTACGGAAACATACTTCAAGGATTATTTTTAAGTAAATGAATTGTATTAATCGTATAAATTTTTGAAACAACATTATTTTAAATTATACGAAAGATTAAAGCAATTTTCGTCGAATAAACAATTTTTATATATGTACATGCACGTGTTTAATAATTGAAAACGAAAATATATATAGCGTTGTCCCCTCGTGTCGTATAAATTTTCATTAATTATTTTAATTTGCGGCCGAAAACAAGAAAATCGACAATTTCCCTTTAGATGCATTTTCAGAATCTAAAAAGCAGCTCCATCTAATTCACATAGCATTTAAAAAATATTTACAATATATCATACTTACTTCGGATCCATAAGACTTATAACTCTGTCCGTAGACATGGCGTTCTAGTTTATCGTCCGGACTAGACGCAATATCTTTGGTTAATTTGCTCATTTTTACTGATTATTTTGTCTGCAAGGGAAAAATATAACCAAACTCAAATTTAATTTTTCAACAAACATAAAAAGCAAAACTGTGTGCTGTGCTGAAGATGTATTGCGTGTAGTGTTCTGCAGATTTTTCCAAAGTATTTATGTTTTATTTTTAAAATGTTGTTTCTGTTCACCATAAAATGAAACTTTGCTTCAAAGGCATTTGGATTTAAGCATTATGGTAGATACGAGTATGCGAGCCGAAAGTTAAAGAAAAAGCAAGTGAAATTTATTAAAAAAAGATTAGAGAATATTAATTGTATTAAACTTAGATATTATATATAAAGATATAACAATCAGAATTAAATTTAAATATAGTTCCGGCTATTAATCACATATCATTAAAAAACTTAAAATTTTATATTTTTGTATCAAAAATATGTGCAAAGTTTAAATTGCAAATTGCACTCCTAAATATATACGTAGGGTAGAGCGGGGCTAGTTGAGCAATTTTTCACTTGATCAATCATAGCTCCTCAGCGATAAGTCCAAATTGCTTGATATGCATACCGATGGATAAGTAATCTATTCCTTTCCAAAACTGTCCAGAGTCAATTTTTTCTAATATGTCATATTTAAGAGCTAAAGCTGTTTAAGTGAAGAAAGTCAGACTTCTTCAACGTACCCCATAGGTGAGGTAAGTTGAGCAAGGGTATGGAGCAAATTGAGCAGTTAAAATTCTAGACAAAGCAATGGCTTAAATGTTTCTAAACATGAAATAAAATTGCTATTTGACAATTTTTTATTTACATACTTGATCAACTTTTTATTTATAGGTATACTTTATAAAGTGACATAAAAATAGAATCAACAAAAACTCAATGTCTTCAGCTTAATGTTTGGATTAGACTCAGTCTTTTTACTAATAACACCATACATCAGCATTTATATGATTTTATCAATAATACATGAATATGAATAACAAAAACATTAATGAGGTATTATGAAGTTAATCAGAGTTGTCACTGTTGCAAATAATGTATTAATTTTATTATTAATTAATAGTTGCTCAACTAACCCCAACCCGAATATTTGAAACAAAATTGAGGTTATGAAAAACTTGTTTGAATTAGAAACAAATCGTTTCTTAATATCCAATATATACTTAATTTATGAAAGTTTATCATTTATCTGATTTAAAATGGACAATATTTGACGCGTACAGAAGAAATATTCGCATACACAATTTTTTTACTTTTTAGTCGCAAAATCAACAAAGCGTACGTGTATGTCACTCGATAGACAGGTTGTCACTGGCGGCTGCGCATTGAGTTCTCCTCCCAGGACCACTTCTTTCCGCCATTTGATGTATTAATGTACGGTGTATAACTTTTGAGATATTTCAATTGCCCAACTTAGCCCTATGCTCAACTAGCCCCGCCCTACCCTACTTATAATCTAATTATTATACTTTAAAATAAGCTTATTAAATAGTATAAACAAATAACCTCTTTCTCTTATCAGCGATTATTGCAAATGAAATACATTCCAATTTTTACTTTAAACAAAATTATATTATTTTATATGATGGTCCATAAATATTTTAACTACTTAATTGATGTTGTCATATTTACCATTTCACAAAAAGCTTGCTTAAGTTTCATTTGCGTATATGGTCTATTGTTTTAAATCGCGTTAATCTGGTGCTCAGCAATGCTTTATTAGTAGCTAGTTACTGATTGCGCGAATCTTATCAGTTATCAAGAATATCGTTTTAATTTAAAACGTCACGTACTTACGTTCACAGTGTCTATGTAAGCTAACTTTAGAAATTATTAAAAAATTCATGAATATTTTGGAGGTAATACTGTCCAAAAAGGATAATGTAGTTTGACCTTTAAGACTACAATTCTATCTCCAGATACTGAAAGTGTTTTCCTAAATTTCATATTAAATTTTAATCAGTGACTAAATTAATTAAATGGCTACAAGAGAAAGGCGCAGCGGGTCCCACTGCACGTGGGGCTGCTCTTCTGTTGTATATTCAATTTTTTGATTATCTTAACTCTTGCAACAACGCACTTATAACGCTGAAACTGAACAAAAATTATGTTAAAATTGGGCTTTAAAAAAATTGTTTTAAGAATTCTCTTAATCAATTTTTTTGTGGACCCAATCCCAATTTATTTATAGAATGGTAAATATTATGTATAACGAAGCAAAAAGAGAGAGCACATGCAGCAAAAAGTGTAAACAAAAATTCAACAACCCTCCCTTACCCAAAAACTAGAATTTTCAATTAATTGAGTATAAACTTAAAATACAATGGGGTTATTGAAACTTCTTCGGTTTACCTTGAATGCGTAACTTAAAAAACCAGCATGTGCGTGACCATTCATTGACTGATTTCATGTGACCAAAGTCAGAACAAAACTAGACCAGAAGAGTCCCATGTTTCTAAAAATAAGATTACATGTCTGTCTTTTTGAAACGTGATTTTTGTAAAAATAGAATTGTTCGGACTCAAATCACGTTTCTCGGCGCCTCTTTCTGTTGACTAAAAACCGCTTTGAACTACTTTTCGCCGACAAAACACCCGCTGATACTAATTATGAAATTTTATAGAATCAGATGATACAGTTTGTAGAAAATTTGAAAGAGTCAAATTGCACAAAAGACATATACCTACGTTCATACTTGCATTTCTAATTATAGCAAAAAAAAAATAAAAAATAGACTGCAATTATCCGACCTATACTTTTGAAATAATACTACAGTTAGATTATTCGTAATCAATTTTTATTATCGAGAATTTTAAGTTTGTCCCATAGCATTATTATTTTGCTCGCTTAGAGCGGAAGTATTCCGTCCTAATTTTCGGCAATATTCGAAACATTGGGCAATATTGACCGAAATCAGAATGGAATATTTTGAGATTCTGAATAGTCACTGCGATAAAAATGCTATCGATTACAATTGGGTAGAAGACGAAAAAAGATTATCTTGGCGTGGGTTCAGTGTTTCGGCCGCAAGCAAGATTAGCCATTATAAATTGCTAAAAATAAAGCTAAATCTGTAAAAAATCATCTTTCAAACTTGAAGGGTCGTTTATTAGGTATGCGTTAATATTTGGAGATATTGAACTGGTGATGGAATGTGAGTTTATCGGAAAAAACCCAGTTAATTTCTACCACCTCTCTACTACCTATCAGCAGGTGTTTGACTGATTGGTTTTCTTATTACAAACTAATGAACAACAAGTAGTAGCAGCAATGCTGGTTGTGTTATATCTCGTCTATTTTACGCCGCATTTTTTCAAATAAAACAGTGCAATTGCAATTTCCTATTATCTGCATACTTTTGTAAAATATAGACGTGGTATTCATGGCGCGCTAATTTATTGTTGTTTAATTTTACAATCATCAACTCTGTTAACACTTAGAATACTAATGTGATATCTAATATTAATTTATGTTATTGTCTTTTACACATTTCAGCGCGGAGATACAAAACTATTTACAATTTATCAAACATTCAAATTAGCTAGAATGGACCGGAATATTTTGAATGCCACATTACTGATTTTTTTAACTTATAAATGAAAATTATTTTTTATGCTATGGAAAATTCATAAAGCTATGTTTTTTATAGAACATTAGATAAGTGTAGGTATAGGAAAATAAACGATTACCTTATATTTTATACACATACTACTTCAGCCCCAACAAAATAATATGCATTGAGATTTTCGTGTATTATATTATATTACATTATTATATTGGATAATTAACTATATACTATTCAGAAGGATTCTTTGTAAGGTAAGGTGTTTATGATTATGGCTCTATTCTGGAAAAAGCGGATACCTACTGATTTTTAGTGGTTTTGTTTTTTTCTTTTTTCTGAAGTATTTTATTTAAACTATTCTGAAAAGTTCTATTGTGCAATTCAAGCGTTATTTTATACTCTTTTTTAAGTTGCCTAGCCTTTACTCGAAAAAAACTCGAAAAATTTCTATTACTTACCCCATATCATTTTTGCAAATCGAATAAAAAATTCTTAAAAACAGGATTTACTTTTAATGTATAAAATTTCAGTTCTTTAGTTTCAGAGTGAACGTTAAGGTCTTTCTGACAATTACATAATTAAGAAGATTTTTCAATATTAAACCATATTTATTGCTATGGTGGCCAAATACCTGTAACCTGTTTTCGATTGATTTAGCAAAAATTTACTGACTTCATTAATTATTATCAATTTATCTATTTACTCAAGTGAAATTCCTCATATCGTCGCATGTTTTCAGAAAACCTGAGCTTGCCGCAGTTTTAAGGAATACGCGAATGTCTCGAGAATTTTTGAGAATAATATAATAAATTTTTTTACACCTCGTTCTTCATATTCATATTTCTACTTTTTAATATCTTCTTAAAAATAAGAAAACATACTATGTAATAGTTTTGCATTATTATTGATATTACATTATTTCTTAAATTTTAATTAATAAACTTTTAAAAAGTTTTCCAACTAATAAAAGATGTGATCTCTACTTTTAAAAAATATAAAACTTGAATAAATAATTAAATTGAGTAGAAGTCGCCAACAATCGCTAAGAGCAAATTATGTTGAAATCAATCAGTTGCCTTTTAGCTACAAAAGTGCTATTAAGACCCACAATGAGGTCTTAATCTTAGAATAAAATAGCCTAAAAATAACTTGACACTAAGTACCTACCAAACAACTATTCATTTTTACTCGCCGAAGTAGCACTATAGGTCCCAACATATTCACCCATAAAAAGACTTACATATAATCTAGTTGCGCTCAACAAAAATTTATGCTTGAATGAAGGTTACAATTGAGAGAAACGTGCGCTTAATTTAGCTTGAACGTAGTCACTAGACTGCAATGAATTCGATAAGCTGAAAATTGAGTGTTGATTCCGAGGCAAGAAAATAATTTTAGCACAATGTCGAAAAATGTAGAAAATTTAGCTTGAATAAAAAATGTTTATGAATACTGTCACCTGAACCACCACCTACGAAAATCTAATTTGTGGTTTATGATATTTTAAATGACATTCTGTGTGATAAGATAACTTCAATAATAAAAATAAATTTTTATCGCACTTTTGAGTAACATTATACTCGTAAAAATTATTTACCTTAATTAAAAAAGACAATTTATCAGCGCGAAAACACTTAATAAACTGTTTAAAATGTTCACATTCAACAGGTAAAAATAAAATCACTTTATAGAATCAGTCCCAATGGAGGAAAATTAAAACTAAGAAAGTCCTCTCTATCGAAACGATTAACGATCAACAGTGATCTTCACTAGCACCGAACTTTTCATAGCTGGGAAATTTCTAAAATCGAAGAAATCCCTCACAAGGGATCTGCTGGAAAACCGCAAGCACCGAAAGTACGTTTCTCGGGAAGAAAGTATTAAATTTGTCTCAGGCACCTTGGCATTTTCTATCACAGACTAAAATGTGTTAACTGGGTGAAAACTTGCGGCGAACTGATCTAGAGCTTGATGATCGCGGCTGCGACTGGTTTCAAAAGTCTTATCCATCACCGGTGTCGCATACAGTCGAATAAAATTATTATAGTAAGTACATTGGGCGCACATTAGCACATAATATGATATAAAAATTGTAGTCGAAAACGTTAGTACCTCTGCTTCTCATTCAACAATGATAAGAAAGCGAAATAAGCTAATGTTTTTTTTCATTTTATGACGACACAGCGCCAATCTACGTCCTCAAATCATTCACTCAGTCATCACAGGCGAGTAATTTAATTTATATGCGAATTATTCTGGCACACTGTAGATTTTAGTAGCACGTGCTCTGATAACATATTGCATAGGGTATCCCAGAAGTTTAATCTTATATACATACATATGTTTTTAAATTTATTTTAAATATATAAGAATAAAAGATTTTTCAAAGTTCAACGATTAATATTTTACTATAACTTTTAAAATACATATATGTTTTATTATTAAATTAATAACTTTTGCCGCCACGTAATGCAAGCATATTTTATCTTATGGAAATAAAGTTGCCTTACAAGAAACGTTACCCCACTTCTGCCACTGAATCTATGATGTTTCCATATATATTTGATTAAATTTTCCAAAATTCTTCATGAGCTGTCGTCCAACTGTTTTTAAACCTTATGGGAACGATTTTCCGATAAAATATTACCACAGAAAACCTGCAAATATTGTTGCATACCAATAAATAATTAATCAACCAATTACAAAGTCCAATATAATGTAGTTCTTTCAGCTTCGATTTTTCAATTTTACTAAAGAAGCAAGATCTAGGTCTCCTGCGGTCAAAGGCCCAAAACTCAAGAATCAAAAGACAGAAAATCGCCTGTTTAACTGCATCGTAAGCGAATTCAACGTAGATAAATATTCGCTCCTCCGGGTGAACCCAGAGTCAATAGATTTTTCTAGAATTGCTCAGACAGCGCAATGTCGCAGTCCAAGACGATGAAATGCTGCTGCAGCTGACATTTTTTCTTAACAGGTTTCTTTTAACAGCTGAGAGGTGGGAGTTAGCTCAAAAAATCATCGGGGAAAAAATTTTTAATGTGAATAAGATCGCCGTGTTGTACGATCTTGGTAATGACACGTCGAAAAGGTATTGATCGAATGGTTGCTCACCTTTTTTGAGCCACAATTTGACTCCAACTTCGGGTACAGACTCTAGACAAATTTGTTAGACCTAAAAAATTTGGCAAAACAATTTCGAAAGAATTTTCAATTAGGTCCTAAATTAATTTCTTCGATCTTTTTCGAGAAGGGGTCTAGAAATTTCGGTGAAGTTGAAAGCCCAAAATGCACGTGCTTGACTACCGGCATTTAAGATTTTACTATCGATGTAGTGAGGCGACACGACCACTTCAAAATGATCACAATGGCTCGTACATCGACAACATTTTTATCAATGGTACGTGATACTTGCAGCCGTATAGAAGTATGTAAAAAAAAAAGCAGACGCGGGTTAAATTAAAATACTGCGAATGCAGACGAACAGCTGATTTTCACCTTTTATTTCTATTGAGCTTTTTTCCTAAATTATGTCATCATTTCAATATGCATGCATATTTTACCGAATCATGTCTAGAGCGTAGAAAAAAAGGCATATGCAAGACGACAAAACCTTGCACTTGAATAAATCATATTTTGAAACTTGATATGATACCGATATCAACCTTGAATTTTCCGGAGGTGCTGACACAATTCTGAATTGTTTTTCTTTATTGGGTTTTTATTTCTTTATCATAGTAAGAATTATTTGCTACCTTCGAGCGTTTTAAATGAATTTGATCCAAACTTGATATGGAAGTGTACTTTCCGTCAGACGACGCAACGTAACCACTTTCATTTTACAGTGGAACATATCTTGGAGTAGCGTTCTTGAACATTAACTTGATAGCATTAATTCTTACACATACTTGATTAAAATTAAAAATTAATTTTATTTTTCAAGCTTGCTGCCCAATCGTTTTATTGATCGACTCTTAAATACCTATTGTTTGCGTATTTTAATATTTACTTACTATCCGAAAAAATAAAAAGGTTTGATGTACATGTATATTGTATTTAGTATAAATAGTAAATTTACTTTACAATACCAAGAAGTAAATAAATTTTACTTACATTATTTTCGCTTAAAAACTTTTCGGAAATCAACAATAAGGTGCTAGTAGTGTTAAGGGTCCCTTACACTTTCTCGGTCGAAAATTAATTAAAAAACATGTTTTGAATCTGTTATTGTTTTGACATATTATATACTTATATTCATATATTTTGAACTTCAAAAAGTTTCTATAATTTTTTTAATAATTTTTTAAAAGGTTTCTATAAAACCCTATGGAAGCCATTTTGAAAATTTTGATCTGCTGGCATGCACTATTGCGGATGATTGGAACGTTAGAAAAAAAAAGAAATTTATCCTTCGATGTTGTGTAAAAAACATATTACAATTAGAGACCAATCGGTAAAATGGCTTTTAAGTTATTGTACGCCGATCACAAAAACGTTGTGTTCAGAAAAACGCGTTTAAAGTTTTGATAAACGAATTTTCACATATAAAATCAATGACATTACAACTTCGAAAATATTTAGAATTTTCCTCTAAAATCAGATAATATTAGCATATTTAAATATTTCATTTACTTTCCAGCAGGATACTTTCTAGAAAGTTAATTTTTTCGAGCCGAAAAAATGTAATACCCTTAATTTGAAAACTAATTAGCACCATTTATGAAAATTCGAAAGATAAAATCAATGCCCTATTACTTATACCTAAATAAAATATATAGAATTTATTATGTTTAATTTGAATGGAAAACTTAAACTTTTATGAAAATATGTATATGTACGTAAATATTAGATTTTTTATGTTCAAAAGCGAGAATAATTCCTTAACTTGTCCCATCGTTTATCGTTTATTAGACCCTAAAAATCAACTGGGCTGATTTATCGAAATCCTGTACAAAGACATCAGGGATCGTTTCAAGAGTTTCCATAAAGCTCATCCTGCTCCAGACTCCAGAGGCTGTGTTTTGAACTCCTCGAGGCAGGCTAGCCACGCAGAGGAATAAACGGTCAAAACCAATCAATATTTAGAATCGACGTGGTCCTGGACCCGGTCGTGTCCATAAACCCATCAGGCGTCAACAGGTGTTGAGTTAACAAACCTCGAGAACGCCTTTTCGAACAGCTCAATTTTTTCGATTAAGTTCGATCCGACAGCCAGCGACATGGTCCAGATTGCGAGAGGAGTCGACTTCGCAGGGCGATAGAGCAAATTTGTGGCCAAATGGAATCCCATCGATTTCCAGGGAGCTCCACTTGGGGCCACGTCAATGGGCAATTCATGAATTTTTATGGGGCACACGACCGGCAATGGGGGGTGACAGGATCCTGCGGGAACGAGGACGGGGACATATGGGGATGGCGGAGTCGGGAATCGTCTGGTTGCCATCGCCTGAATGTGAATGTTTCATTATTGGGAGCACCCCGGAGCCGGCTCACCTTCTTCGCTTTGGGGCCACATCAGCGGAACACCCGGAGCCTCGTGGTGTCCCAATAAAAATTTATGACGCGTTGTAGAGGGCTACGGCGATGCAATAAGATCAAGGTCCTAATTGAGTCCTTCTCTGGTCGTCGATTTCGGACGAAGCGAAACGGTTCGATGAATTGAGAAATATGCCCCGGCTCTGGGTTAGAAGGTGATTTCGGTGAAATGGAAACGTTTTACGGAAATTAGGGAAAAAAATTTATGTTTGGCTTCCTTGCACCAGGCAAATGGAAGATACCTACAAATCCATTTCAGGATGGAAATTCTTTAAAATGTAAAACAAAAAATTCTATCCTTCATTCGCTAGCAATGTCCCGGGGGCTTAATTCATTTAGATGGAGTCATTAACTAAAGGTGCCTCCTGCATTAAAAGTTCTCGAGATGACCTGCTTTCTGTAGGCGTAGCGAAAGTGATCCTTTTCTCTCTAAGCCCAATCCCGAGGTATGAGACCCTTTTTATGGTAAAAAGGTCTTGAATCTTGAATACCGTCTGCTACGAATAAGTCCAGCCTCCTCGCCCAGGACATGAGGAATGAATTTCTGATGTTTTTCCCGGCCAACTATACCCAGCGGGTATTTTTCAGCAACACATATTTCCCCAAACTAAAAAAGGGACTTCTTTCTCCCAGAGGCGGGTAAATAAATTGCGCTTCTCATTGGGAAGAATTCTCGGTTGGTTGACTTTTTAATGGAAAACCCCACCCAATCCCACTTTAAAAAGCCGTTGATGAGCCGCAATCCAATCAATTCCGCGCGGAATACAAATTTTAATTAAATCGTCCACTTGACGCTGAAGAAAAGTATTAAATTCTTCCAGACGATTTGCCGACTCTTAAGCGTCGAGGACTTTCTTTAGAATTTTCAGTCGAATCATCTCAATTACCACGAATTGCAAGCACCCGATGATGGGGTGCTGTGGAGCCTCCCGAATTGTTAAAATTCTCCTCCTCCAACATTTTGTGGCTCCCGTAATTGTTGGATGCTGTGCCAAATCTGATTTCCATGCTTCTCCCCGTGGAGCAGGTGTAATTGAAATAGATTTTCGCTGTAGGCGAATTTATTGCTTCCGTTGTAGAACGACGATTATCTCCGTAGATACCAAGTTTCGTAAAGTAACAGATTGTAGTTTCCGGAGAAAAGTTCTACTTTTGTCTCAAACTATGTATGATATACCTGTTGAATTTGGAACTTATCTTTTATAAAGAAAACGAACTCTTTCACCAATTAAATTGACTCTATCCTGAGTTGTATAATATACATATTTAGCAAAATAGACTTGACTATTTTATTCTACTATGATTAGACCATATGTTTGTCATACTCACAACACAATATCATAACAACTAAGAGACGTGATTTCGTACTTAAGGGCCACTAGTGTGAAATTTTGAAAAAATCGAGTTTTGTTTTATACATATTTCGATAGTCTATACTTTTTAGAGGAAGGTACATTGTATGGGCCTGAATAGCAGATTATAGATGATATTTCTCGATTTAAACCATAAAGTCAGTAACTTAAACTTTAAACGCGTTTTTCTCGAAACTACATTTTTCTTTGCATGCAGTTATAAGTCGAAGATAAATCCTCCGATCGGTTTGATTCTTATTGCAACTTCTTTTATATACCTATGTACATACATATATTTATTCATACCATGAGCTCAGTTTTCCGATCGAATAAAAAATGTAATTTTGGCAGGCAAAAAATCACCAATTTTTCATGCAAAACTTGAAACTTTTTTTAAAAACTCCGCCATTTTGTTAAATTCCAATTTTTTTGTTTTTTCAATCGAGGGCCAAGGTATGGGAAATACCTTCTAGTTTAATAAACTTTTTGGTTTTTTGATTTCAAACACTGTGCACGTTGCTATCACTGGGAATTTTTGTTTTTTTTGGAACCTTGTGAGATTGCGAATAACTCAATGAATTTTAAATTTTTTGGTCCATCAATTTTATCATATATTTATTGAATATCCAGAAATAAATATATCCTTAAAACATTAAAACATTCCATGCAGTAGTTTTCTTTTAAAAAAAATTCCCAAAAATCACCTTATTTTCAGGCGGTTACTTATTTTTTTATATTATAAATATGTACATAAATATTAAGAATTGTTCACTCTATAGCTATGCATACATATAGCCGGTTATGATAAAAGAACTTTTACAATGTCCTCTTCTGAGTCAGTTTACATCATCTATGTAAATCAAAATATGAAACGTTCCTAAAAAATCTGAAATACAAAAATGAAAGTTTCGCATGCATAAGTACATTTATACACTTAAACGTACATATTATACTTCTTTGATTTAATTTGATAGCCATATTTTTTTTGTATATTAGAATTTGAATCTAAAATTTAAAAATTGCTAACTTTCAAAGCAACATGTTAAGCAATATTGGAAAATTAAAATTATGAAAAGAAATTAAGAGTTTCAAAGCAAACTGAAAAGGTTAAGTTAGCGGGCGGCGGCGGAATCTGTAAAAAAATGTATGTGGATATCTTATAAAAATTTTTTTATATAAATTATGTTCAACTGAATATATAAATTATGCTATTATAGAACAGATAAATACACTACTCCAAACAATTAAGGGAACAAAAAAAAAACTCTAAATTTTGTAGTGATTTTGGACGGACTGTATCTAAGCTAGAAATGACCGTATCGAGGATCTAAAGCAAGCGTCTTAAAGCTCCAACCCTCTAGTTTTGGACCTTTGAGTGAAATAATTTTCAAGGCCACGGTTCTCACGCAATCCAAAGAAATAGAGCCCAAAAAAATGTTTCAAAATTTTTAGTATTTTTTCTTTCGGTCCACGGACTCGGATAATTTTTTTTTTGGATTTGACCAACCTATGGACCAGATAGCCTGTCAAGTCAGCTTTAATTTTATTTTTTCAAATCCTTGTTACGTTGATATTCAATATCCATTATCCGATATTTAGCGAAAAAGGAGACATTTGTATTCAACCATCGATATCTCAGAAACAATGATCGTACAGGAAATGTAAGCGCAGTTTCGGAAACTGGAATAAATTTCCTAAAAGAATCTGTCAAAGCTTTTAAAAAAACAATTTTTTTTTAACCGTAATTTCAATTTAAAAAATGTCAGAAAAGTGACTTTTTCCCTTGTTTTGGTAAATCGACCGCGTTTTTGCAAATACTCCTGAGTGTACCCCCAATAGTTCTGCAAATCCGCAGAGCGATCCATTGGACGGTTCCTTCTGTCCGATTTATCAAAGTTTTGGGAAAAATTAAAGGAACAAGAATTGTGCTTTTAAACATCGTGTATGGTAGTCTTCATAAACATGGAAAATTTATTTTTTTTTCGACTTTTCTCACAATTATGCATCAGTCACTTGGTAAATTTAAAAAAAAAAAACAGAAAATAAAAAAAATCTAAAATTAAAAAAAAATCGAAAATTAAAATTATTATTTTTTAAATATTTTTTTTTAATTTTCGATTTTTTTTTAATTTTAGATTTTTTTTATTTTCTGTTTTTTTTTAATTTACCAAGTGACTGATGCATAATTGTGAGAAAAGTCGAAAAAAAATAAATTTTCAATGTTTATGAAGACTACCATACACGATGTTTAAAAGCACAATTCTTGTTCCTTTAATTTTTCCCAAAACTTTGATAAATCGGACAGAAGGAACCGTCCAATGGATCGCTCTGCGGATTTGCAGAACTATTGGGGGTACACTGAGGTGTAAAAAAATCCGGAAACCTTAGCCTTTCCATCAGTATTTGCAAAAACGCGGTCGATTTACCAAAACAAGGGAAAAAGTCACTTTTTTTGACATTTTTTAAATTGAAATTACGGTTAAAAAAAATTGTTTCTTTAAAAGCTTTGACAGATTCTTTTAGGAAATTTATTCCAGTTTCCGAAACTGCACTTACATTTCCTGTACGATCATTGGTTCCTGAGATATCGATGGTTGAATACAAATGTCTCCTTTTTCGCTAAATATCGGATAATGGATATTGAATATCAACGTAACAAGGATTTGAAAAAATTAAATTAAAGCTGACTTGACAGGCTATCTGGTCCATAGGGTCAAATCCAAAAAAGATTATCCGAGTCCGTGGACCGAAAGAAAAAATACTAAAAATTTTGAAACATTTTTTTGGGCTCTATTTCTTTGGATTGCGTGAGAACCGTGGCCTTGAAAATTATTTCACTCAAAGGTCCAAAACTAGAGGGTTGGAGCTTTAAGACGCTTGCTTTAGATCCTCGATACGGTCATTTCTAGCTTAGATACAGTCCGTCCAAAATCACTACAAAATTTAGAGTTTTTTTTTGTTCCCTTAATTGTTTGGAGTAGTGTAGATGGTGAAATACGCAGAAAGTCGAAAAAATTTATATTTTTGCTAAATAAATTCCAAAAACTGAAATTTGACCTTGATACTCTTGAGATATCACTTTAAGCAAGAATATAGTTTAATAGTGATCGTTAAAACAAATATTAATTCATGACATTTTAAGATAGTTTTTCGGTGAATTCAGTCAAAAAATAATGAATTAATAAAATAATGTTTAAAAAATAAAATAAAATAGCACATCACAGTAAAATTTTTAGATCATCCATAGTTAATATATTTATTTATATAACTGCAAACAAATCACATAAACTGATCACATCCAGAAAAACAAGTTAATTCTTGATATTCCGCATTAAAAAGCTTTTAATTTATTCTAAAGAAACTAATTTAACAGAAAATTACAAAGAATTTCACCATTGACCTTGCGATGGGGATGCACTCAGCAAAATCAATGATACTGCAGAAATATTTTTTTCATAGTGGGTAAATTTTTCATGGTTTTTGCAACTTAAAATATACTTATTCAAAATTAAAATAGAATGACTTTAGCGAGAGTCCCTGTGATATTTATGCAATATTTTAACCGGGGATTTTTGAAGTCACACAAGCACGTTTCGGTAATAAAAAAATGTAATAGCTGTCGCTTTTTTTGGTTTGGTAATTTTGTTTCATTTGTTTATCTCCTCTCGCCGATATAATAGGACAAGCTCACCTCTAATGTCAAAATATAGTAAATTTAATTTACAAATTATTATGTAATTTTTCTAGATATTTCATAGATAAATAGTTTGTTTTGAAACTAAGCTGTTTATTTTTGATAGTTATTTTAAAAAGAGAATGTAGAGTAATTTTAAAACAAACTGCATTTAAAAAAGCATTGATGTATTTAGTAATTCATACATACATACTTCAAAACAAATTTAATTCATTTTTTCTATACTTTACACATCAATTACTTATAGTACATTTAAGTTATTAACTCTCATCATAAGCCAATCTTGATCAATTTATAGTTGATTTATAGAAGCTCAGAATTATCCATCATTCAAATATAATTACAAAGATAGCAAGCATTAAAAAAAAGAAATATAACTAGGTTAAACCGTTAAGATAAATAAAAACAAAATTAATATACGAATAAATAAATAAACGTAAAAACACAAAAGGGCTTATTGCTTACTATATTGAAACATTTGATCACTTTCATTACGATTCTCGTTGACTTCCAAAATATGATTTAATATTTGTACAATAAAATGTTTTCTAATAACCAAATATTCCATAAAATCAACCAATTAGCAAAACATACAAACTAAATCAAATTACAAATAATGTCCGCAATCCAATAAAATTTTAAACTCAGAACTAAACGCAAATATCGAGGGCCGCCCATTTCATTTCAATTCTCTGGGGCTCTAATGGGCCCTTCGGCTGTATTAATTAACATGGAGAGTTCACCTGGCCGCGCCCAAATCAGGTCACTAACCGCACTGTTCAAATGTAAACGTTCATAAACGTCTGCAAAAACAATGAGCTAATTATTAAATTCTGGATAAAACAGTTGCAAAAGTGTGCCATTGAAATAAGCAACCCATAAATAAAATACTTTCTTTACTATCCTTCACGCAAAAATATATTTTGTCACTTTTGGGTATTTGATAGGGGCGATATCGCAAATTCATTATCATTAAACTCACCTTTATTAGCAAATAACAAATTAAAACTGAAAAAAAAACTCTTTTGGTATTGAATTAACCTCTATTTCAAAATTTAGATTTATCTGCTTCTTAAAAGTTATCGTTAACGTCCAGATCTTTAAATAGTTTTCTGTATTTTTGGATTTATTTAAATTCTCATTTTTTAGGTAACAACACAAACAATGAAATAAAATTAAATTAAGAATAAAACTTATAATGAAAAATGAATGAGTCTTGCAGTGTTTCCGTAAGAAAAGAAAACAATTTTCATATCTGCTTTTAAGACTTTTAATCATATTCTCTTAATACATTTTCATTTACAAATGCAAACTAATTTCAGGAATGAGAATATGTAACGTTGGATTTGTATTTAATTGATGTAAATAAAATAAATGTAAATAATGTTTAGACTATACTACTTATTAATGCAAAAACTGCCAAAACAATTTTTAAAAATGAAAATGAAATTATATTATAGTTTACAAACCAGAGAATGAGAAATATAAAAATAACGAGGAGATTGCTAATTCCGCTAAATTCTTCAGCGAATTGTCCTAAAAACAAAGAAGTTTTCCACTTTTCCTCGGTCAAGTGTCGAAACGGAATTAGAGCGAATTAAGCCGAATTTAATCGTCGCGACGAAGAGCTTCAATTCGACCGACAAAACGGACCAAGTTTTCGCAGTTGCACTTTACAATGAAATCTAATTAATTGCGAAAAATGAAATTTAATTGAATGGCAAAACTGCTGGAGGCAGAAACATCCTTTTCCCGTCCTCGTCAACCGTTTCCTTGAAGAAGGAGATACGAATTCAAAATTTTTGTTGTTCCCTTCGAAAAGTTTTACAAGAAGACAGTGAGCTGTGTGAGCCCAACAATAGAACGCTAATGAACTTAATTTAACGGCGCGGCGTTTGCTTGATCCGGTCAATTGTTTATGCAAAACACCCATTATATGGCTTTTTTTTCATATTTTAAAGGGTGAAATTGAGTTTTTTCCTATTCTACTATTTCGTCCTTTGAGAAGGTCTCTTTGGAAATCTTAATGAATTCTTGAGATCAAATCATACTAGCGTGCCACAACAGCAAACATTAAGCAACAATAGTTCGCAAATTTGTGTAAGGGCCCCTGAGGAACCAGGGCCGAGCCAAGGAGTAGCAAAGAAAGCCGGAAACGATCCCGTCGATGGATTTTCTATTTCCCGCCACCCACTTGGAGCACAAAGTCGGGATACTCGGGCCTCTCGGAGGACCCGGAGAAAGGAATATGCCAGCAGAAACCCATTTGTCATCACCCTGAGTAAGTGCCTCGAAAAGAGCTCGCTTTGTTAACAGTTGTCCTATTTTGCAAGCACCCAGACAAGGAGGCCCCGGAGGGCCGCCACCAGACCCATCCAGAGCACATCCTCCTCCAATCCAAGGCCCCGGGGCTCCAAGGCTCCGGGGCTCCGAGGGAATGATTGCGAAAAACTCAACAGCTTTTGATTCGCTTTGTTGCTCCCAAACGAACCGTTTCCGAACAGGTGAGCTCCGATTGACTGAATCGGTGCAGCAAAAGAATGCGCGACAATCTTGAAAATTGTACAGATTTTCGCTAATCGATAGTGCGGCAAGTGTTTGGGGAACCCCTCGAAGGCCGACCTTTGTTTGTTGCGCCCCAGAGCAGCCGGAGACTCACTTGAGCCCCATTTTATCACCATCAAAATCTGCGATACATCGCACCAAAGCGCCCCCTTGAGCCCCATGACGTTAATGAGTCCCAGTCAATTCTAAGAGACTTTTTCAAGAAATCTTTGGGTCTATTGATTGGGGCTGTGTCTTGATATGCCGCGGCCGGTGATTAGATAATAAACGCTGTAATGACTGGATAATGAGATTAGGCTCCGATAGCTCTGATCCACTCAAGGGCTTCTGCCGCCTTCCGATTAGAGTGCGAAAACTGTCTGCCGTCGTGGCCATAAATTATGAATTATTCATGCCGCTGCTCACTCGCTGCAGACTCGAGGACGTAATTGTTTTTATTACCCCAGCATAAGGAAGCAAAATGAAATTTTTTGAGGTTTTGGGAAGTCTAAGGTCAGTGGCAATTTACTTTTATTCAGGCAGACTGTTTCCAATGAAGCACATTTTGTAAGTTTCCAAATTACAATATGAGCTTTTATTGTATCGTCAAATAAAATTTTTAACATGCTTCGAATGTTGATAACAAAATGTTTTTCTGCTTGTTCAACTATAATTAGATTATGGGAATTTTCCTCTTCGGTTTTTTATGGCTAAGTCATTAAAAAGAAATAATTACAAGAATTTAAAATTCATCATCAAAAGTCCGAAATTGGTTTGATTTATTTTTAGGATTCTGTACTTCAAAAAAAAAAAAATCAAATCGTACAAACTCACTCTGAAATTGAAAAATAATAATTACTAATTCAAAATAAAATAAATATCTCATTGATTGGCTTTGTACGATAACATTTTCGGATTTTACACCAAAATTAAGACCTTAAATTGGTAACAAAAATTTTTTTTCGTGCTTAATTTTGTCAAAATTGTCTTCTTGTTGGCTGGCATAGGTGAATTCTCGACAAGGAATGAACTGATTGACTTGAAATTCTAACTGTTGACTTTTGATATGTGCCGCTATAGTCGATTATTAACTTTAAAAAAAAATGGCGAACTTTTGAAATTGTTAACCCTTTTTTTTCAATTTTAATTCTCTATAACTTTAGTAAATAACGATAAAAATTAGTAATTTTAATTCTGGCTATAGCGACACATCTGAAAAGTCAGCAGTTAAAGTTTCAAGTCAATCAATGTAGTAGCTTTTTCAAAACCACCTACTTCAGATAAAAAAATTGAGTTTCATGAAAAACGCGATTAAAGTTTTGACATGAGCTTTGAGCGCTCGAACGTTGCAACTGTCTTACCCTATTTTAAACCGGCTCCTAACCTAAGCCATCCAAATAAATTTTGAGGTATTTCTAAAGTATTTCCTAAATAAAAATGAAAAAAAAAACTTTGGAGTAAATATGTATACTTTTTGTTGTTTTAAGTTTATAAAATATTGTAAAATTATTAAAAGACATTAATCCTTAAAAGATTATGAAGAAGTGCTTCGTTACTCAAGCTATCGATTTCATAAAACTAACAACACATCGATTAAAAGCCAACAATTCACCGATACTCCAAGATGAAAATAGGGTCAATTCCAAGGACGATGTCCTGCTCCGCACCCGCCCCCGCAATTGCAACCTCCAGCCGCATACTGCTTTTCAGCTGACTTGGAAAATCAAAGAGGTCCTGAAAAATTATCAACTCCTCTAGTGGGTGCAGTTGCATCGAATGCATAGGAAAGTCGCGTCGTTAAATTTTTGAAAAGCATCAGAGGAGCCTCCACGTCGATTGAATCGCAAAGCGAAGCGAGCCGAGCCGGCCTCTATTAAGCAGCCACAGTCTGGAGAGGATCTGGGGATTAGTGCCAGTGCCAGAATTAATTTGCATCATCCGATTGCGGCGGGGGAGTCCCTAATTTATGCAACTCGATGAGATCCTTTCAGAAGCAAAGGATATCGGCTCGACCGATTTTTTAAAGACCGCACAAAAGCGAGGATGCTCCAGAATGACGAGATGATGAGGACTGTCGCCGGCTTCGAAGAGATATCATTGCTCCGGCCTCTGATTTGCATATCTCAGTAAATCCAGCTTTTGCTGAATATTTGCGCGGCGCACCACATGGCATACGGTGGTGAGAAACGCGCAATAAGATTCGTTAGAGGGTGGATTTTATTAAAAAGCCTGTTGAAATCAATCTATGTATTTCGTCTACTAGAATATTTCGCATAAATTTTTTCAATTATTAAAATGCTTAAGGCCAAGGCGTATCCGCACACCAGCAGTATAAAAATCGCCGCGGTATATGTACTCCAAACCCACGCTGATAACTGAGGCGTTGGAAAAACAGGGCAAACTCTTTTTCACCCAGTACCGACGATGCTTCACAGCTAATCCAGTTTCAGCCATCCAGGTGAACCTTAGATTTGAACAAGGTTTAAGGATAAGCCTCAAAACCGAAAAAGTACATATCTAACTTACTTAATCTTACTTATCTCCACGTAAGGCGAAAATCGGCTTACAAGAATTCCCATCTGAGTTTCAGGGCGCAAGCGAACTTCATTTAAATCACAAATCTCAGCTGGTTCGTAGGTGCTCCTTATAAGATGATAAAATGTCGTTATGACGCTGTGATACGCGTATCCACCCTGCCTAACTTTCTTGGCTCCTTCCTCAGGACTAAGCCAAATTTGAGATAACTGAGGGATGATTTTCTTTTCGTTAAAATATCGCACGTCACCACCCATTACCTTAAAATAAAGTCGTTAAATATAGTATTTAGAGTTTAACAGAAAATTAAAACATCTATACTCGAAAGAAAATGTTTAGAGCCACTACATCTTCAATTTATCAGTATTAAAACAAAATTACAAAATCGCAACGAAAAAAGGTCGATTTTGTATGAATTATATAGTTCGAAAGTAAAATACATATTTTCGACTGCTCTATACCACCACATTTAGCTTATCTATACTCAGCTTCAAAAAACCTTATCCTCAATATAACTTTTATGAAAATTTAAACTTTTAAATGATTTTACATTTGGTATATGTATACATACAGGGTGACCGGAAATTGCTGGCATTCCTCTCGGGAGAAGAAACCATGACTAATTTGGAGTGATTTAACCTATATCACTTGGGGGCCGGAAATGCACCATTTTCGAGAAAATCTACTTATTGTACACTGCTCCACTCCTACATTTTCAAATTAAAATAAAAAACTAACAAATTTTTTTTTTTTTGGTTGAAAATTGTATCTTTTTGGATAGGTGAGGATACTGAAATGTAAATACAATGCTTTTTACGACAAGTTCCATGTATTGTTTTATAATAATGACACTTCTGTGAAAAATGCTTATTTTATTTTTTTATTTATTGTAACACAATATAAAATCTAACAGTAAATTTCGTGGTTTTAGTTTTAGGAAAGTTCGCCAATTAGTAAGCTATGAAATCAAGGAAAAATTCGGGCCAAAAAGTAAGAATATTCGGATTTTTTGTAAAAAGAAATGCGAAGTAGATTTTCTCGAAAATGGCGCATTTCCGGCCCCCAAGTGATATAGGTTAAATCACTCCAATTTGACCATAGTTTCTTCTCCCGAGAGGAATGCCAGCAATTTCCGGTCACCCTGTATATTATTTATGTCAGAAATCGCAACCTATTATTTTTTCTAAAAAGATAATTATTTTAAGTAATACATGTGAAATTTTTGAAAAAATGGGCAGTTTGATAAACGCCAGGAATAAAACTTGAATCCTAGTAATTTGTACTTCGACGCCCTAAAAACCAACTGAGGTAGAAATTTAGTTATTTATCAAATTTAAAAAATAATTAATTTCATTCTTAAATAAAGGTGGCCCTCTAAATATTTTGTAGCTGATTCAAATTTATTTCTATCACGAAATCCAAGTACCCTCAAATAAGCGCGCGTGTAAGGTGTGTCCTCAAGTCCAATGTTTAAGTTGCTGTCCGCCAGTTGTCTAAGATTTTTTACTTTTGATTTTACGGGAGATCCGAGCAAAGATGAGACAACTATGGACGTGTAATAATTGTACAACATAAAAAAGGTCAGCAGTGATGATAAGAGAACAATTTTTCCACCCGCACTTGCTGGTTGCACATGGAATCCTTGCTGACAAGCTGATCCCAAAGAGCACATAAACGTTGTCAGCCAAGACGGCACATAAAAGAACGTGCTCCCAGTTCGCCGTTCGATATAAAAGACAAATTTTAAAGTGACACAGAAGACGAAAATGGTCAGTCCGTACAAAAACCACACGGAGATGGTGAACGGCTTAAAGAAGACTCTGCCGGCTATTCCTTCGTTTTGAGGAGTTCGAAAGAAGAAAATTGATCCGAAAGCGTTAAATTCAATGGAACATCGAAGATTGTGGACAATCCGTTGGGTTAGTAAGACTGTTGTGGTCTGATCAGCACGCCCTTCCGAAAGATCTCCCAAGGCTCCTCCACTTGTTTCATTTCTAGTCCAGAAAGAGTTGTGAATGTAACTTAAACTGAAAATACAATATGTATTATTTTATAAAAAATAATTTGTACAATAATTCCCAATATTTTGAGTGCTCACTTGTAACCATAGATTTCTTGAAGGTGCACAATAAGTTTGTAAGCCATTCGAGAAAATGTCTCAATGTGGGTATTGTTTATGGAGTCCAAATGCCTTATTATCGCTTCATCTGATTGATTGATTGGTATACCAGTCACCTAAGAAGATAATTTTACTTATTTTTTAATTAACTTCACCATAAGTAAACCAATGAAATTCTTTTGTAATACTGAATGCTTTTAGGTATCTAATTTTTAAAAACTAACTTTATTTTCATTTTCTCATAATTTCTTTTTGCTTACCACAGTAGATATCACCATCGTAAGATCAGTCATTGAACACCTATTTCCATACTTCGATCTAAGGCGTAGATCAGTCAGCTTTGACTTACATCGCTTTGAATTACAAAATATAGTTCGATCTAAAGTCATATTAAGTTTCCCTCCACGTCGTTTTCCATTATTGTAAACATCATATACAGAAATAGCGAATTCTCCAGAAGATTTATCTACAAAAAAATCATGAACTAGTAGATATTACATTTAAGTTACATTTATTGTGTAAATGAATCACATACTTTGTGTCACACTAGCATACGTAAGCTGTGTATCAATATTTAAATTAATATCACGAAAATGTGTGACGAAAACAGGAAATTTCCTCTCGTGACTAAATATGAACCAGGCGTGCACTGCAGTAAAACAGCCGGATATGTAAGTTTGCCTAAAATTTAAGGGTCGTAAATAATTTTGATAACCAACATAACAAAAATCGCATCCTAAGTGAATATTTTATTTGGCACAGTAATCTAATCTGGATCTTATCAGATATATTTAAACAATTTTAAGATGTAGTTCAAGTACAAATTACGCTTTTATTAAATTATTTTAAAAGATCATCTTACTCTCCAGACAATATCTTGACTATTTGCGCAATCATAGTCCAAAATGATACCGTCTACGGATGTATAGTGTCTTTCACATGTTTCTTTAGCATAGTCTTCTGCAGTTTGTCTATGTATGGTGTCAACAAAATTAACCGATATTAAATTTTGCGTCAACATTTTTAAGACGTCGACTTTGTCTGAAATTGTTTAAAGAAATACATAAAGTAGTTATAACAGATTTAGTTTGAGATCTCCTCATGGATTTTGATAAAACTTTTTAGGAGTAAGTATTCATTTAAAGTCAAAAGTGACAAATATGCAAAAAAAATTTGTGGGTCACTTGTACTTCCCGAGATATTTAACTTTGAAATAACACAAATTGACATTTTGCCGTCATTTTTGTCATGGTCCCGCACAAATTTTCGTTATGAATTGGATAAATACCTTATAAGATGTTTCAACCTTTCAATTCTAAAAAATTGTCAAGAATCTTTGAAATTAACGAACTTTTCGTCTCAGCGACGGTGACGAGCACGGAAACATGGAGAAATTGTGGCGAAAAACAATCACTTTCAGGAATTTTAAATATCTCAGTAAATAAAAGTAAATACATTTTTTTACATAGGTATCCGTCATTTTGGATCCTTAATGAACATTTACAAAGTTTCATGAAAATCCATGAGTAGGCCTTAAACTCAATTTATGCCCTTACCTTGGGTCATCCAACAGTTAAATATTGTAACATGCTTTGCATTTAAATTTAAAAATTGACTTACTATAAAGTTAAAAAGCAAAAGTAGTTCCATGTTTACTGGATTGACTGGAAATATAACAAAGTACTGCTTTATATATCTTCAAGTTTCTATAAATTACGATAAATTGCTGCAGTGATATCTTAATCATAACGTCGTTTGTCCTGACATTCATTGATTGACAAATTGGGTATCTAGTTATTTCTTAAAACATTTAAAAGAAATTGACCTGCCAACAACCTGGACGGGATCGACAATTTGAGGGGCTACTGTGCAATAATTCGTTTCTTAAATCGAAATGTCCTCGACACCTATGACACCCTACTTGTGTTGTTCATTTCCGAAAAACTCCCGCAAAGACTGCTTTCTGTTTTCGAGGCCCTTTCACCTTAAGTGATTTTTCTGTAATCCCCCAAGCCTCCGTCGATTCCCTTCGCTCCATAACTTTATTAAAACATTCAAAGTGCCTCGCTCCCCCGTCGACGGCGAACATATGTCGAATACGTTTAAAATGAACATGAAGGAAATTTACATATAATTCGGGCACACATGTCCCGGCAACTGAATGGCAATATCCCGGCCGCCCGCCAGCAATTGCTGGATTGAAACAATTTTCCCGAGAAGGAATCAAAGCGTTCTCATAAAAATTCATAACCACAAGTAGCGTGGAATCAGCAAACAAATCCCCCCCGTCAGTTAGCATCCTTAGTATCCTAGCCGTCCTGCTAGCTACCGAGGATCCCTAATTTAGGAGAGCTTAAGAAAGGTTTGAGGAAATTGACGTCCTTTTTTATGCTAGCAGTGCTTATTACACTTGATATAAAATTTTAGTAGTAAGGGCTTCTTGATACGAGCCAAGAATTCGTCTTATGCTCCAGCATAGGTATTAAGATCTGGAAGGGCCCCGGACACGTGGTGCTTCCTGCCCAATTCACAACATCCTCGAGCACATGATGCGCAGAGTTGATTTTCAGCATGGAGACTTCTTTTGCATTTTTTTTATCTGTCCTGGGGCTGGGGAGATTTTGAAATGTTTACTTTTCACAGGACTAAGTTTGCTACCCGAGATTTTTGCAAGTTAGTTTATCGCGGTCGGTGGGAGTGTTAACACGACCAAAGGACCAAATCTGGTCTCTCAGGGAAAGTCTTCAGTTCATATGAAGTAAAGAAAGTAGATAATCAAATCAAACCGTTTTGGGGAGTTTTAGTATTAAGTTCGAAAGTAGGTGTTTAAAATCCTGTCAGTGATAATAATTGATAATAAATAAAAGTGATATTAATTCAAATAAAAAATGGTGAATTTTGTGGCTTTTAATAAAAGTGTTAAAAATGTTGCTGCACAAAACCTAATTACTTTAAATAATAATACATGAAGAGAAAAACCAAAAACGACTTAAAGAACATTTTACTAATAATAAAAAAAAAATACTTCATCTTGAGTCTTATTAGTGCCAGTGGTCTTTTTGAATACAACATCTCAAAAATGTTTCACAAATTGCCAACGAATCTATATTTAAATTAAATCCAGTCTAAACTCTACTTTTTTTTTAAATAGACAAATACAACAGATAGCCTGAGCCTTTTCTACATAGTACCTAACTTTTAGTTTTAGTTTAGTTAGCTATTTTAATTTTAGAGACTTATCCTTTGATTGTCTTTATGATTTTCATGAACATATTCCTATATATTTTCAACATACATTTTTATGTATCTTCTGTTTTTTCCTTTTTTTGCCTAAATAGCTTTGACAACTTTTATTCAAAGTATGTGGATAATCGAAAGCGACTAAAAACAGTATAAAGAAACGGGAGCTAAAAGGATTTTTAAATATAAAATTCATTACAAACCCAATAATAAACCTTTACATACATATATTGTATTATATTTTTTTTTACAAAAGAATCATAGTTAATTAAAATATAGCATATAGCATATATAACCACTATCAGTATACCATTTAAATTAAAGAATTAAAGATCCAGGTAATATTTTAAAAGGCACCAAAACAAAAGAACTCCTTTTAACATTGGGGAGTCCAGAAAATCGTCAATAACTCAATAAGTGAACTTAATTAATTTCAAGTTCTGGAACTAATTAAGAAAAATATTCGAAAACTCATTCCCTTTGTTGAAACTTCTTCGCTATGATCCCTAGTTTCGAGAAAAATTTATTGTTTTGGCAGAAACCATAAACTTTACTAGTAAACTAGCAACACCAAATAAAATAAATGAACAAAGTTAATATAAAAGAAATGAGCACATATTACTTGTGCTCAATTTATATCAAACTTTTTTAGATACAGAATTAAACAGATCTGGATGAATTTGCGGATATTTTTTTCCGAAATCAAAATAAGATATTTAAGATTGAAAGATATTGTCGACATAATATACAATATCACAATAAAACCTTTTTTTTTTTATTTCTAATACAATTTTAAAGAAGTTTTCATACAAGCAATATCATAAAATTTTGAATCAAAAGATAACGTTTCCATATGACTGTTTTAAAGTTATGGCTAAGCTTTATCAGTTTTCTACGTGTTGGATTAAAGTATAGGACATTTTTATTATAGGATTTGTTCCGATTCAAAGGAACTGGTTAAAATTATAATTTTCCAAGCATGTTAACCTTAACCATGTATTTTGACTAGTCGGTTAAATGTAAAACGACTTTCAATGAAAGTATTATAATGACGAAGGCAAAAATTTCAAGGTTTTTAGAGAAAGAATATTTAAATGTTTGAATACTCATAAAATACCTTTCGTCCTCACTTAATAAAAGTCAATAGGGGTATTCACTCTTCGGTGTATTTTCCTTCAAATAGCAAATTCATTGTATTTTCTTACAGCGAAGAGTGAGCTCCCTGTAGCAGAATATGAATACACTCTTGTAACATTTCCATCAGCTGATTAAATTGACAGTCATCATTTGATTACTTGACATACGATTTTGAAAAGTATTAAAAATGCCGAGGCAAAGCAAAAAGGCTCAAATTATAAAGTTTTTAATTATAGTTTCGATAATTCATTAGGTTAATAAAACCAACTTCAAATTCCTGCTCATCTTTCAAAAATTCACCAATTTTTTCTTCTTCCTCCATTGTCCACTTTTTATTCGGCTTACTTCGTTTTTTCTTTGGTTTTGCCATCCATTCATCCATGGATTCCGTCATATTTCAAGAATAAATCGGACTGAAATTTGCTTATTGAATTTCACAATTTTAAGGAACAATTTTAAGTGTCAAAAACAGCTGGCAGACAAAAGATGATTTACAAGAGTGTAGCATTCAAAAGCTAGAGGCAAGGCCTATTGTTAACTTTTACATCTATTGCAAGATGTGTCACGTGCATTTTGTTGTTGCACGTTGTATTTGAGTACAATGTAGCATGAATTTGCTATGATACAAGGTCAAATACACCGAAGAGTGAATACCCCTAATATTTATTAAAAGAATTTTTTTTTATGTTACAATAATATAGAATTCACAAACTCACCAACTGAAATCGAAGTATCTACTGTAATTTCAAATAAAATGTTGAGATACACGACTACAAAAATAAAAAAATGGGCTATATCAAAATCCATAAACAATGATGTAGAAGAAGAAATTATTAATATGAACGAAATGATTATGCCCTTCAGTATGCTAGAAAACATTAAAATAATGTATTCCGTTTCATAAGTGTTAATCAGCCATGTAATAACAACAAAACTTGGGAATAAGTATTGTTATTAACTATTCTACTTAATTTTTGCCGCAAAATATTTACATTCGTAATTATAGTCGCAGATATTTAAATTTTAACATGCAATTCTCTTCGGAATGGCACTAAATTGTTGGTAAGATACAGAAGTCAATTGTTCCTGAGTGCAGGTTAAAAATTCAAATAAATAATTCAACGACACATGGAGTTCGATATTAATAAACATTTTCTGAAATCTGTGTATGGCTGGTGTAATAAACTCCTATTAACTCCTTCTATTCACACTCGTGAGACATGTAACTCGAGTCTGGTGGATTAAAAGACCTGTAAAACCGCTTGAATCTCGAAAAAGGTGACAAAAACAACAACAGGTTAAAGAAGCCATTCATTTAATGAGTCGAACAATCTGACTCGTAATGACGCACCTATTTTGTCTCCACATTCTTACACATGATAAAAAGTGTGTCAAATGGAGGTGCAATTGTGCAAAACGCCTAGAATTACGCTGCGAAGACAATTGCTTAAGGAGCCCATCTTCCACATGCTCGGCACCGACGGTTAATTAGAACGCAACAAATGTGACAAGACCCCGCAGCTATTCACCTAGACCTTCTGCTTTTGCTTATACGCGACGTTGAAGCGAAAAGTGCTTTTTAAAAACTATATTTATTATGTGGGTGGCCCCCGACCTCTGTCCTCGGAGCTTGGTTTATAGACTTCGACCAGCCGCGGTGAAAAGGATATCTGAGCGGATTGAGGAGGATTTGTCAGCAGGGCGACAAAGGATTTTTGGTCCTGTCGGAAAATCGCTGAATATTTCATATGTGGAACTTTGAAGCCTCAAACGCGTTTAAAGCGCCCAATAAAATTAGCCCGGGCGTTATCCTCTATAGCGGCTGGGATTACTTCCGTTTAATTCCCCTTTGCGGAACCCTCAAAAATTCCCAAGGCCGATGGTGATGTTTTTTGATAATTTCGTGTTTATCGATCATTTTGCCATGAAATTGGTCGTAAAATCATTTCCTTGTTACGGCCCGATAAAAGCGGGATCCGATGGCATTCAAAGCGGATTAAACGGGTATTAATCGCTGAATGTAAAGTAGCCCCACTCCCCGACCGGATTACTGAGATGAAATTGCTCCGAGTACCGTTTTATAGACCGAAACCCGAATTTCTCTAAACAGATCCTCCGCCCCCGCTGCGGCCAGACCCCATCCAGAGCCACGAGCCGAATCCTTCAGAACGGCTGCTCATTTAAACTCGTTCGGCAGGAGTTTTGCATCTTGAGCACGTTCCGGCTAAAGATGTCCTCGACCGGAGGTGCGGCGGGGAGCGTTGTATTGTTTTTCGAGGTTCGGTCGGTTGTCGGTCGCCAACATCCAACATTATGTTTCTTGAGCCCGATAGTGCAGCTGAAGAGCCTTTTGACAATTGCATCTTTATGACAAAAAATAATACATAATAAGAAGGGGGCCGGCGATGGGGAGCCCTTGGCATAACCACTTCTTTGAACGGATTATCGCATGAAGGCGGATTTCAGAATAACGAGACTTTCCGGACGGATAAGTGTGGCAAGGTAAACGAGACCCGATTCGATTAAGGTTAAGGCTATCCCACTTCTGCGGTGGATTGAGGGCAGTGCGAGCCTTTTAATAAATAGGCCCCTGGCATGCGACACTGCCTCCTAAATGTTTTGTTACATGTGAACTGATCCGCGCAGCAGAAAGCCTTTAACTTGAATTTAGGTTCGCGAGAAAATCTACGTAAACCATGTTGTAAAGTAAGACTACGGCTTAGATTGTTGAATTTTATTTTCGTACCAACACTTTTGGTGGGATTTTTCTGTTACTGTTGTGATTTTAGTAAACGCAAACATATGTTTACGCCCATCTACGTTTGTTACCTTGCTTAACTGCAAAAACTATAGATCGCAAATACAGTAATAAAGAGATTCGTTTATCAAAGTTTATCTATTATGAAAATTAATAAACATTCGAATTTATTTATAACAAATCTTCTGTATAACGAACTATGCATTATCGGGTGTCTCAACAGGAGCAGGAGGTTTCATTTTAAATTACTTATTTAAAAAGAAATTTGTTGTTTTAGAAATACCGTAATATTTTTATTTCAATCTAAAGTATTAGTAAAGTTACGTCTTCGCACAATTGCGGCTATATTTAACGAACTGCTCTGATACTGTCTTTGAATGTTTGAATAGTTGTTAGAGTATGTATTGGCGTAGACTTTATCTTTAACGAAGCCCCAAAGAAAAAGTCTAAATGTGTAAAATTGTACGATCCTGACAGCTAATTGATATTGAGAAATAACGCGTCCAGGAAATTTTGTGTGCAATAATGTGACTTTTTTCTCTGCAAGCAGAGCCGAGGCGATGCAGTCATGTAGCCGATATTCTTTTCCATTATTAACCGCATAGTTTCTACTTTGGATTGAAAGAAAAATATTATGATATTTCTCAAAACACAAATTCTTTTTAAATAATTTAAAATAAAATCTTCTGTTAAGACAACCTTTGGTTTGTATTTACTCTGATTAACAAACATCTACAATTAACAAACTATTTCTATTTGCTAAAATCTCACTAGCTGTAGGTATATACATACATATGTACATATATACACCAGTTTCTTACAGGAAATCTTATAAATTAACTCCTAATTTGTTTGAATAGTTACATAGTTATAGTTTAAAGTTTACAACGCAGAATTAACTGAACTATAAGTTTTCTTATTAAAAGTTATAACTGCAATTTAATTTATATGAGCGTTAGTAATGACTTGTATTAATAGTGAACTGAAAGTTTATAGTTTGCTCCTGAATACTTCAAACATAAAAATATTTCAGTAAGAATTCTTCAGTAATATTTTTATGGATAAATTTAGTGCTATTCACGTATATTTATTTAGCGGATTTTCCAAGCACGTATAAAACTGGATAAAATATATTATGTAAAACTCGGTTTCAGTAAAAGACTGCTTATAAATTTATAAATCGTCTCAAGGAACTTTCGTCGGTAGCAACTTGTTGGAGGTAAGTTGTTAATTTGTTGAGTCCCACTGACTCATCTTGAAAGGAATCAAAAGCAACTCAGGCGTTTACGAGTAGATCAGATAGAAATGTGCGAGAAATTATCACGAATTTTACGCTTTGAGACAGCACCTCAAAGTGCAAAATAATTATCCTTATCTACCTGATGAAGCTGATAGTCATAAAAAATTCTTAAACAACTATCAGGCAAAAACCACAAACTTTCCCCAGACGTCCTTTGACTTTTGAGTTGTGTAAACTCTTCCCAATCACCTGGACCTCATCTTGCCGCCCCCGCTTTCTGGGTCACCTATTTTTCCTGTTTGCCAGTCAGCGCTTTCTAAATGGGGATTTATCTTTTATTTATTATGCGTTTCGTTACACTCGCCCGAACTGAGCTCCATCAGGCGAAAGTTTTTTGGCACCTCTTTCCAATCAAATGACAACTCCTACCTGGTGTTTAGTGTTTACCCAAATGCTTTTGCGACTTCCTAAGTACTCCGGATGGAGTTATT
Source organism: Machimus rusticus (assembly GCA_951509405.1). Classification (NCBI taxonomy): domain Eukaryota; kingdom Metazoa; phylum Arthropoda; class Insecta; order Diptera; family Asilidae; genus Machimus; species Machimus rusticus. Next base: position 20,371,359 of record OX608050.1, on the reverse strand, counting down.
TGCAGGCACTGAAGAGGGTCGCCCTTTGACTGGAAAATTTCATCCGCAGCCCCCTCTTTGGTCTCTGTGCCGCTGCCTTCTGCAGAAATGTTCTTACAGTTTGCAGAAGAAATTTCAAGGATTTATAAGGAAATAATTTTGCATTTCGTGTCGACGATGTCAAATGACTGTGAAAACACTAATTAGAAGGACTTCTACAACTCTTAATTTGAGTTAATTGAGTCTCAACTTAAAGTGGTTTTATTTCTTGTCTACAATCAAGGAATATACAATTTTAGGTATTAATAAATTAATACAAAATCGACCACAAATAATCAATATAAAACCATGTAACATACTTTAAAATAAAATCTGATTCAGTTATATTAAAAACTATGAAATATAAATTTTAAAGGAAAATAATAAGTATACGCAGCCCTTTAGGAAATCGATTGATGTTATTGACTATTTTTGTTCGGAGGATTTGAACAGAACTATCCCTCAAAAAACCTCTAAATTTCGATAAAAGAAACCACAAAAATTGTGCTTTTACAAAGTAAATCTGGAATACGTTTCCATTTAAAAATTAAAACAACTTATTAAAATTTGACGTATTGAATTTGAAACAGCTTAAATCTTAAATCTTAAAGAATATTTAAATCGAAATGTTTTACGTGTCGATTACCTTTTCGAAGAATTCATCTTCAATTTTAACATGATGTAGAAAAAAACGCTCTTATCTGAATAAGCAATCAGCCTTTCGATTATACACATATTGGATATATTAAGTAAACAACCTTTGAAGTTTTAATTTTTGTTCATTTTCGGAAATAATTAAATTTTTTATTTAAATTTAAGTGCCAAATTAAGAGATGTTTAGTTTTCGTATTGCCTTTTACCTTCATCATTTTTTGAATAGTATTAAATGTTATAATTCATTTTCTATCCAAATATTTCCTTTACGCACACATTGCTTCCTCATTTTCTACCCTTAACAACACCGAATCAATTTAAAAATTAATGTAACCGACGTCGTTGAAAAGTCAATCGAGAAAAAGACGAAAACCCTCGTTGTCCTCGACTGTGGTATCAAATTGAAGCGGTTCTTAACCCAAATTTACCCGATGATAATCCCATGTCTTTTTGCAAATACTGCACGCCATCATCTGAGCTCGTCGCTCTGGATAATTGCAATTTGAAAGGACATGTAACTTTTACAACACAAATAACTCGTAGATAATCCTTTTAGCTGGATCCACTAATCAAACGAAACCTTCGCTCGTGAAGGGCTCTAGAAAGAACAAATAGAGGTCCCATCCCCCGTCCCGACAGTTCGAGTACTATCAACTGCATCCAGACCCCGACGGACGGATTGTTTGCCCTTTTCCAGAAAATGACGATGATGAAGGAGCTCGAGATGTGGATAAATCAATCACATCGAAGGCTCCCGATGTGTCCCCGTCAATGGCTGTCGGGGCCCTTCCGGGGGGCTCCCGAAGCCTGCTGACGAGGACACACCGCACATAAAAGAGAATTGGGCGAATTGGCCCTATTTCGGCGCGGCGTTAATTGCAAGTGCCGGATTTGATTTCCAGCGATCCGACTTCAATGAAAGCAGCTAGATAAAGGGCGAATGTTTTAATGACTCGTCGGTTCCGGAGGAGCCCTTCCCGACGTCGGAGCACTAGCGCAGGATTGGCCGGCCGCCGTCCTTGATGGGGACATCGAGCTAATTTTGAGACCGGGGCCCATTAAAATGTGGCGCAGAGTTTTGATTACCATCTCGCTGCTGTGGACGACACTCAATCAGATCCAAGTGTTAGCCAGCTCCATGAAGATGACGCAGCGCAACAACCACGCCAACATTTCGGAGCTGCTTGACAACTTGCTCCGGGGGTACGACAACAGCATCCGGCCGGACTTCGGAGGTATGGACCACGACCACACGACGTGTGCTCTAAAATTTAAATCGACCTAGACAATCCCAGTTAATCCCAGCAATTATCGGGCTAAGTACCAACTCCCTGGCGCCCTGCCCTGGCCCAACAATTCGAAATTTAAACGGCTTCGCAGCCAGTTGCTGCCCCGCAGGATCTCTCAATTGCCGAAAATTTTGAACGTTTTCATTATTTGCCAAATGGCACCTAATTTGCATGATTTTTGTGGCACAAGAAGAACAAAAAATGTAAATAAATATTCCCGTGGCTGGAATCCAGTCCCGAAGCCGTGGGAGCAAATTGGCGGGAGCGTTCCTTCCAAACGGAAAAATTATTTTCACACTACCGTGAACAAATCGCGTTGGGGGGATGAACGCCCCCGCACAAAAGACGGAACTGCAGGGAAAGTGTGAAAGTCGTCGGACGATGGATCCCGTCACTTCCTGGGCAGAGCGGGGGTGGAGATGCACCGACACGTATAGTTACAGGATGTTGTCAGCTCAATTGGAGCCCTTGCGATTTGCCCGTCTGTGTCTAATTGTTAGCGCGTTTATTCTTGTCGCTTTTCCAGGGTTCTGGGCCCGGACGGGCCAAATGGGCTCCTATGTTGACTGTCGATTCGTCCACCTGCTTAAATGTCCTCTAATTGCAATTTTTAAATGCCTCAGTTGATTTCCAAGAACCCAGTCAAGTAATAATTCGGTTTATTTATATTTAACACGTTAATGCCGGCCTGTACCACCGGTGGCTCACAAGACTTAATCTGGGCAGCGCCGTCCTCAACGTGTTAAACATTACTTGTGCATGAAAATGAAGCTATTTTCTTAAACCCAAAAGGATATCAATTTCGCTGGTGAAGGCAATTTTCTCTTAACGCCCTTAGCCACATATTTTACGTTTAGTTTTTTAGAAACTAAAGTTATTTAGTCCAGTCAAATTAGGCGTAAAAATGAGAAAAAAAAAATAATTCGTTACAGCAATCTGACAGTTCAATAATGTGGAACAAGCCCTTGTAAAAGACGACAAAATAAATCGAACTAACAGCAGCTATCCGGGGTGAAGGGAGATGGTTTTTTAGGTGTTGAAAACAGTTTTTCGCGATTTCTGGCTAAACTGTGCATCCTATCAAAAAATGTTAAATGTAAAGGTTGTAGGCCATAAAAAGATCTACAACTTTTGTATAACCTATTTTTATTCTAACCTGAACATTTTTCGAGAAAATGGCGGAAAACCGGGTTTTCGGTTTTTATTTCTTTTCTTTGACAAACAAATTTCTATGAAGCTGAAACTTGGGCAAAAAATACCTTTTAGTGTTGCAAAAAGACAGTAATTTTTTCACACGGAAATATTTAGAGGTTGCTGTTAAATTTCCTTAAAAAAAAAAAACTGAAATGCTTAAAAGTGATTCCTCTTAAAACTACGCTTCCTACGGAGTTCTGTTTTGGCTCACTTACGCATTCTTATGTCTACTTTCGATAAATGGTAAAAAAGGTATACTGCCATGGAAAAAATTATCGAAAAATTTAAAAAAACTTCCAAAGGTCAAAGTATAATCGGATCGGGAAAATGTTTTTTTCTTGAAAATAATGCACTAATGAATTTTTTCAGAATTTTTTGAGCATTTTTTTAAATTTTATTCCACCGTAAGTTTTCGTAAAATTTAAAAAAATGCTCAAAAAATAACCAGTAAATAATAGCACGTTATATGTACTATTGTAGAATATAAATAAAATAACAATTTTTGGCTGAATTATGGCTGCTTGAAGAAAAAAATTATGTTTTAGATCTGTTGTAATAATATATTTTCATTTTGCTAATGTACATATACCATCTGAAAATTTCGAGCCCAACTACGGTTTTCCATCATTTGCGAAAATATCTTCTCGAAAAATACTTGTTTAAAGGTTTCCAGCACTCTCAACCTGTGTTTTGTCTATTTTGACTCGTTCTACACAGGCTGTTAAAATTCTAGTTCTAGTTCTAGGTTTTGTTCACTGTCCTTTCCAAGGAGCACCCTTTTTTGAGTAATTTCCGCTTAGCCAATATATCTTTATAAAGGAGACTCAGCATAATTTTTACTAAAATGCACTACGTGTAACGTGTGAAAAGGAGGGTGGGCAGAAATATATGGACCCCAGCCTAGGAACCAATAACGACAAGAGATGTATCATTGGAAAGATTTTTGCACGATCTACAACTTTTACTATGGCGAAAAATCCCAAATCCCTGTGGGGAAAAAGTTATAGCTACGTTTAAACAGTCTTGCAAAAATTACACATCCACATTATGGCATAACTTTTGCCCCGCCTTGTACGTTATCCTCCTACGACTACGACCTTTCGCTTTGTACTGTTGGTGTAAGAAGACACGAATCAATCCAGCGGCGTACTTAATGGACCCCGTTCGATCAACCTGAGGTTTGAGAAGGATTTATATGCTGTTTATTTTTTTCACGAATATGTCGAGATTTGGTTGTTTACTTATGTATATTTATATAATAAGACATTAAAAACCATTGCTAATTATCTTAATACTCATTCAAACGTATAATGAAAATATTGTTATTCTTATTAATGAAGTCTCGTTTTATTTAGCTACAGCTTTTCCTATGATTAACCTAGCCGAAGTCAAACACGTAACAGTTCACAGATCCGGATAACAAAACCAAGGGTCGTAGTCGTAGGAGGATAACGTACAAGCGGGGCAAAAGTAATGTATTAATGTGAATGTGCAATTTTTGCAAGACTGTTTTTACGTAGCAATAACTATTTTCCCACAGAAATTTGGGATTTCCTGCCATAGCAAAAGTTGTAGAACGTGAAAAAACCTTTCCGATGATATATCGCTTGTCGTTATTGGTCATATGGGGTAAAATGCCCATCCTCCTTTAATATATAATTGGAAAAAGGCAGCGGGCTGCAATCTTCTGCCAAACAATAAGTCTCATATACATATGTTCATATGGATGTGATAAACTTTATACTCTATTCAATTTATAATTCGGCAAAATATTTTATGTGTTTAGCAAAATTGCCTAAAAGTAGTTTTTAAATTTTTAAGTGCCTTCTTATATACCAAAGGTAATATCGCTGAGCAGGGTAATAAAATTATACGGACAGAATGCACCCTATTCAGGATTAACATCTATGGCATGTCAATAATCCTTCCTTAAAGATTGAAAAATACTCTCTGTCGTCACACTTGGTTATTGCCGAATAAAATTTCCAATGCAATTTGCCGACATAAATAATTCGAATCAGACAAATGACAAATACTGAAATCTTTCGCAAACACCTATCACAAAATTGAATACCCAACCGATTGATGACATCGATGAATTTTGATAGTGGCAATGAATCTGGGAAACAATTTTATTGATGGCTATGAAGGGTTAAAGCACGTACTTCAACCACCGTTCGTCATGTGCGATGGAAAATCTCTCAAAAAAATTCCATCTTACTGCGATTGGTTGTATTGATGTGGATTGGATATGGATGATGTGTCCTCATCATTTATGCTCTTGGAACCATATCAACCCTCCAAATAATCTATTTAAATGAACAAAATGCGATAATTTAAAAACGTCCTGGGTCTAATTTAACGGATTACATACCTACATATACATAGTACATACGTCTAGGAACGCCAAAAATGCGCTAAAAGACACATATAACAATAGAAATTAGGAAAAACAAATAGAACACATTATTTATTGCTATTTAAACTTTGTAAAAAACTTTATTTCACTTAATTTGGACAAAAATAACTATAAAAAAAACACGTAATCCACAACACTAAAAAAAAAAAAGTTGCTCAACGGTTTCCATCATATGTGCAATTAAATATTGATCGATTTGCAAAATTTAAAACAAAAACCTGTACAATAAAGTTGTAGTTATAGTCTGTCGAGTCGGACTTTTGAAAATCTAAAAATTAAGCAATTTATGGGAGTTTAAAAAAAGTATGCGTTTTACGTCATAAATTTTACATTTAAGTATTTCTATAAAATTTTTAAAACAAAATATCAAAAATCCGGCTCGACAGACTATAGAGAAAACGATTACGAACATTTTAAAAAAAGTCGCATTAAAAAATATTAAAAACTGTCTGAGTTATCATGCAAACCATGACGAAAAAAGTAGTTTCGAGAAAAACGTGTTTAAATTTTTAAGGGCACCTATCTGCGCGTACCAAACTCTCGTCGGGCAGTCACATTTTCTACTATAACTTTCGATCTATGAGGAATTTTTGCAATCGGCTTTCACAGAAATAAGCCTAAAACTATAGAGAACAACGATTTGTTAAAAAAACAATCAATATTTTGAAAATGAAAAAGAGGATAAACTAAAATTAATTCTTTTAATTATTTCTGTAGGCCCACCAGCAATAGTCGAAGTGGACATCATGGTGCGCAGTATGGGTCCAATATCCGAGGTTGACATGGTAAGCTCAAGGTGCTTAGTATCCTTTCAATAACTGATGAATCGCCAGAAATACCCCAAAATGCATCTGCTGAATTCTTCTAGACCTACTCGATGGACTGCTACTTCCGTCAGTCGTGGGTGGACAAGCGCCTGGCGTTCAAAGGGGCTCAAGATACTCTAGCCCTCAGCATTTCTATGCTGGCGCGAATTTGGAAGCCCGACACCTACTTCTACAACGGCAAGCAAAGCTACTTGCACACTATCACAACGCCCAACAAGTTCGTGAGGATTTACCAGGACGGAAGGGTCTTGTACTCCAGTCGGTAAGGAATTTGATTTAATGCATCTGGAGGATTCGATTTTGGGCTGAGGGCTAAGGTAATGCACAATCCCGGCGGATTTTGTTTTAAATCTTATTTGAATCTTTTCGCGGAGCCTTTCACGCCCTGATTTTAATTTTGTCTATTCTACTTTGAAGCAATTTAATCCCATTAGGTCCTGTCCTTTGAACGTAAGCTGTTTAAAATTAGGGAAAGAAGGCATTTCGTCATCTTCTCCTAGAATTTGGATATAGGGGGATTTAACGAAAGACCAGGCTCTTCCAAATTAATCGAACGAGACACCAACCTGGCCCGAAGTGTGAAAATATCGTCCTTTTCGCCCTCTGAAAAGTGAAAGCTTAATTAGTCGTAAAAGCATATCGCGCAATTCCATGATTAACAACGACAAAAAATATACTTATTTCTTAAACTAGGGTTGTCGATAAGGAAAAAAGCAAACAATTCTTGATTTTCCTTAATTTACACATTTATGTTTTTAATACTTATACATTTTCATATACATGTTATTTGAAAGTTATAATTTCGCGTTTATATATGTACATACATATTTTTTATCAATACTGACAAAAAATGTTGAAAATTAGCCAGTTAAGCAGTTTCGAATCAAAGGAAAATACTTTTTGATCATGAAAAAATATACATAGTGTCTCAAGAATAGTTCCTTGCTGAACTGCAATAAATAATGGAAGTATTAGAGCCAGTTGCCCGTCTATGTATTGTCTGCACTTTTTAAGAATACAATAATAAAATTTTTTAATATATGTAAATATTACAAATTGTATTTTTTTATTCGCAATTTGTAATAACATTAAAACATTTACATATATAAAAAGTGAACTAATTTCTAAAAGTTCCTATAATACAAATACAATTTAATTTTTTGTTTAATTTCAGACTAACAATAAAAGCAGGCTGCCCTATGAATTTGGAGGACTTCCCCATGGACATCCAGCGATGTCCTTTAAAATTTGGCTCATGTAAGGATATTGGAAATTGTTTAATAAAAAAAAGTGTGGAAAAAAGGTACCTTTCGGTTGAACTGATCCCAACGGCGGATATCCTACCTGTCCTTCCGGCATGCACACCCGTGGCCACTTAATCCGGCTTAGTCGATTTGTTGAATCAGACCCCATAATCCCCCCGCAATATTGTCTATCGAGCTCCGCCCGTTCCTAATCCGCCGCAACCAGCCCCCCGGGTCTTAGCAAGCTCCAATCCACACGTCGGCCATTCGACCGTTTTTAAAGCCCCCCAATCCCCCCCGAGCCTCCCACGAAAAATAGATAGAAAATTCGCTTAGACCCCGTCCCAGGGTCGTTTCGAGGCGAGGAACTGATTTAACCACTTCCAGTTGGCTACACCACCGCCGACGTTATCTACCGCTGGAACCGGGCGAGGCAGGCCGTCGCAATCGCCGAGGACATGAAATTGTCGCAATTCGATTTGGTCGATTGTCCCGCAGGAAATTCAACGGACACCATGCTGAAGGCGTCCGCTCCGAAGACGAAGGGCGCTCCGCCGACGATTAAGATTTCATGTAAGTTAATCAACTTGTGGCTTCTTCGGAAGTTTTATTTTCTGGTGTCATGTTTCCCTC